>SNQN01006218.1:0-39954 GCA_008642245.1 Bassia scoparia | reverse complement strand
ATATTACTTTTAAAACACTGTACATAATTATTGTGGAATCAATATAGGTTAATTTTTAAAGATTATGTTAGACTATATATAAGACATTATTAAACTTCCTAAATGATAAAAGGTTAAGAATCATGACAAATTCACATGTAAATTGATGTTAATTAATGCTTGATTTTATCAAAGATTGTCATTTTTAGCTTCTTATTCACAGCTCTTAGGGCTATGTTTAACATTTTCATATTTTAAATAAGTAAGATAACTTTTAGCATTAGATAATGTATTCATTTTGAAACTGTTTATTTTTCGTTGTAAACAAACAAAAAAAACTTCTAACCTAGTTTGATAGAGCCCATAATAATTGATTCACCCGGGGCCCCTAAAATCTCAAGAACGACCCTGAGTGGATAGGTATAACATATAATTAAAAAATATAATAGATAATAAATAGTAAGAATTATTATATGACTTATAATAAATGAATTTTAACATCATTTTTTCCGTTTACCTTCCTTCTGCATTAGACAAAATATAATTAAGAATTTGTGTCAAAAAATTAACTAATATGTATAAATATAACACCCCCCCAAGATTACATATTTTTCACTAGAAATCATTGAGTACAATGTTTCATTACATTCACAACTTTAAAAAAATTGCAACGTGCATACACAAAATGCTTGTTCTTGGTATGCTACTGCTGCTACTTTTTTGGTACTGTTGTTGAGGAAATAAGAAGTGTGAAACAGAAAGGAAATAAGAGACCACAACAAATAAACCCATTTAATGAGACAACTAATATAATTAGTTTTTAGTAAGACTAACTTGCATGTTTTTGCAGTCCATTCTCATAAATGTTGGCAAGTCCAATGAGACAACAAAACCAACTCACTTGTATAATGCAAAAACACATAAATAGGAGAGTGATGAGTGTTATAAATGGGCTCTCGGATTAGATAACAAAAACCAAGCCGTAAGCTTTATTTTGTTACATGAGACCATGAAGGCATCTACTCGAGCACGGTCCCAAAAGTCCCCTAAATCTTAAAAAATTAAATAGACCCAAATTGGAATAGAATTGTAATAAACCGGCATCATCCGATCCGAACAAAATATTCCTAAAACGTTACAAAACAAGTCCGGGCCTAACCGGTTTTGATTTAACTAGATTGAAATGAACTTCCTTCAATTCAAAACTGAGCCGAATTGAATAAAATCGATAGTAGTCGAACTTAGTTCAACCAACAAAGAACTGAACAAGATCCCAACTCTATTGAACGGAATTCATCTGATACCAATCAAAACGAACCGAACTGAATTGAATTTCGAATCAACTGAAATGAACCGACACCAAACCAGAACTAAAATGGACTAAACTGAATCATAGTTCAACTAAATTAAACTGAACCGTACCAACCAAAATTGAACTAAACTGAACTAAATCATGGTCAACTAAAATTGAACTGAACCGATCAAACAAAACTGAACTGGATTCGGTTCAATCGAATTGAACTCAATTGTTATCACCAAAATGAACTGAAGTGAACTAAATTTCTACTTTAACTGCATTTAACTAAACTGTATTAAACTGAAAGTTTCAATCCCCCAGAAATGAATAGAACTAATTGAATTTGGTCAAACTGAATTGAACGAACTGAAACTAAATTGTCGTTAAACTGAACGAAATTGAACTGAATATTTGAATCCAACCATAACTGAACCGTGAACCGAATTGACATGCTATTCGTAAATCGAACACTGTGCGGTGTATGTATCCCCTTGCCATATGTGCAAAGTTTAGTAATAGCTCAATGTTTTAACCTTACTGCCCCTTTGGTTGTTGGGTAAATGGTGATAATGGGAATAAATTGTTATAAATTCGTGAAGATTATCATGTTCATTTCCATGTAATGCAATTTTACCCAAAAGGTGTAATTTTCTTCTTAATTTTCATTCCAATCAATACCATTTTCCAAAGTGGTAATGAAATTCGTAAGAGATTACGTTGTCAATGGAGAAAAAAACATTAAGCTACCTTAAAGTAATTTATTTCTCATAGAAATAAAGTTTGTGAACAAATTCATTCCTATAACGATTTTAAAGTTTTTTCTTATTTTAACTGCACTAAAAATTCATTCCTATTTCCATCATTGAATCCCAATAACAAAACAGGGTGCGTTCATATAAAAGATATGGTTCCTTTTACTTTTAATAAAATTGCCTAAAATATAAACTAGCATTAAGTACTATGTATGATCAACAAACGGTAGTTAAAGGTTTAAAGGTTAGTAGTAGGCTGTTAACGAGCCGAGCCGAGACTGCAAGTCCGCTCAAGCTCGTGATCTTGGCTCGAGCTCGCTCGAGCTCGAAGCTTGTCGAGCCTCAAATTTGAGCTCGGCTCGAGCTCGTTAGCTCGAAATGGGAGCTCGGCTCGAGCTCGCGGCTCGAGCTTGAAGCTCGAGGCCTCGAACTCATTAAAGCTCGGTTTAAGGGCTCGATTAAAAGCTCGTTAAAAGCTTTTTAACTAATTTTCAATGACTTTAAATTCTAAATCTTTTAAATTTTCAAGTTTCAACTTACAATTTCCAACAAAACTATTCTACCAAAATCCATGTTAAATAACCAAACATAAAGCAAAAATTTCATAACTTCTTGCAAAATATTTTCATGACACACTTACAAAGTCTAAAACAATTTAAACTAAATAAGATTAACAACACAAGTATCATTGTTATGGGCTTCAGATTGGGCTTTAGTTAATTGGATGTTTTTTTTGAAAAAAATAATAATTTTAGTACAATTAAAGGTAAATATATAAAATGATTATATTATTTATAATAAATAAATTATCGACGCCAGCTCGGAGCTTTCGAGCCGAGCCTAGCATAGCTCGTGTATCGCTCGTTTATTCACGAGCGAGCTCGAGCTCAGCAGCTCGCGAGCAGGACTCAGCTCATCAACAGCCCTAGTTAGTGGATCGACTTTACAAAATTCATGACGTGCATTTATACTCATGAGCAATTTCACATATTTGTATACTAGATAATTCCTGATCAATTGCTCGATTTTTAAATAAATACAAATTCTCTGTTGTAGCAAGTCGCTTTGCAAACTACAAGATTTCCTCTGAGCTACAGGTTGAGTGATGGGTGGAGCTTCCCTTCAACGCTACTCCAAAGGGAACTAACCTAGGATGGAGACTCGAGATGGCTTGACGCTTTAGTCCCTCGCTCTTGGCTCCATGCTCTCAAATGTATGAATGAATGTGTGCAAAATGAGGTCTCTCATGCGTATTTATAGGCATTTGTCTTGTCCTATGAGAGTCTAGATGTGTGACACTTTGTCAAACATCTTTACCGTTGGTTTATCTGTTCTGCTTGCTAAGTGGTCTAATATATATGTCTCGATCTGTTTTAGTTGAACTTGTACGGTCAATAAGTCGCCTGACTTTTGACACATGGGCAGTTGGTACGTCGACACGTGGCTAGGACCCTTTGCCTCCTTGACTCACATGTCAAAATCAAATGAGGACACGTGCATGTTAAGTTTTACATACCACATCATCTACTATTTAAACAAAATTCAATCAAAATTGATATTTTAAAATTGTTAATTATAAGCTTTTCTTTTCGAATCTTGTTTTAGTTTATATAAATTAATAAATATATAAAATTTACTCAATAACAGATTTATTAACATTCATTAAATAGTTTTTACTTGTTTTATTGCAATAATTAATAAAGTGTGTTTGGGAGAAATTTGGGAGGTGGGGATTACTTTAGTAAGAGTTATATTTACATGGATATGACCATTTTGGTTCTTTAATTATTTTAAATAAACTATCTTAGTGTAGGTTCGTTATTATCACTAGATGATCCGAGCAGATGCTTGGATTTTCCATTAAAAAAATTGAAAATTATAATTTAAAATATGAATTAGTAACTAAATCAATAATTAAAATTTGAAAAGAAAAACTAATCAAATTAATTTAATATACTTTTTTAAATATATAGTTAAAAAAGCATTGTATAATAATATGATTAAAAAAGATAAATGAAATAAATGTATCTAGGAATTGTTAAAAAACTATTAGTTTGGAGAGAAATAAAAAGGTTTGTGAGGCGAAACAACTTTTAGTGGGATTTTGCTTTAGTAATATCATATAGATATTAATCTAATTTTTGCTATTGAGAACATGTGGCATAAACCCCCTGCCACGTTCCACTCCAGATCGGATCAAACGATTCTAGGTGTCAGGCCACCTATAGCCACGTGTCAATCTCTCGCTGCACCACGTGTCAATCTCTCGCTTGCACCACGTGTCAAAAGTCAAGGACTTATAAACTGGGTAGGGCTGCAGAAACAAATGAGAAACAGGTATCTGTACACTCAAACGGCAGAAACGAGCAATTTAGTGTATGGATGAGTGACAAATGACACGCATCAAACATTCCAAGGACAAGGCTAATTGCCTAAATAAACTGAGATTAGGTGACAATTAAGCCAATTTTTTCAAAAAAATCAAGTGAAATTCTCAACAATACAATCGCCGATTTTCTAATTTAAACTCATTTAATCATCAAACACTACATTTTTCTCTCTCTTCAAACCCAAATTATTCCTAGTCTTCATTCTTCATCTTCATCTTAATCATCCTCTTCCGTCTTCATAATCTTCCTTGTTTTTTCTTCATCTTCTTTTCTTATTCTCATTCCTCTCACCGCCGACATCACCACACCACCACTTTCGTCAAATCGAATTTTCCTTCACCATATCCTCACAAATTTGAAACCCAATTTATTACATTCAATCGCTCATAAAAAGCTCCAAATTCAACGAATTTCCCCCAATTCCAGAAATGCTAATATTTTTCCGAAATTTAGGTGATTCAAAGCATTAATGGTAACAAATTTTGACTTGATTTGCTTAATACCACTACAGTATATGCAAATGAGCATTGAATTTTCGTCAGATTAAGTTGTATTGTACGTCCAAATTCATTGAATTGCTGCATTAGATTTCCATTTTGATCGTGAGTTATATGATTGTCCTTGGTCTATTTCAAAACTTCATAATCATTGTTATTGACCATAAGATCTCTAACTTTCATCACCAAAACTGGTTTAAATTTAAGAGCGAATTTGATGAACTTAGGTTCACAAATTGTCATGTATCTACATAAATCAGTAACAATTTTAATTTGCGTATTTTGGGTTCTTGAATATCAAATAGATAATTTAGTTTGGGTGCAAAGTTATTATATTTTATAATTAATGGAGATGGTAATTAATGGGTTTTTTAATTGATAAATTAGAAAAATCAGGCGAGTGTATTGCACTCGGAATCTCACTTGATTTTTTTTGAAAAAATTCACTTAATTGTCGCTTAAGCTCGGTTAATTACCATATTGTTGTGAGAGTTTGTTTTTTAACGAAGTGTCAGAAGGGTTTTTTCTTAAATTTTTACAAATCGTCAATTGTTGTATGTTCATGTTTAATAAGATCATCAAAGCCAATAATACATAAGTAGAGTTCTCAATTGGACCACTGCACCACTTTCTAATAGATTGATCGGTTTGATCGACATTGCTTGTCTGCCGAATGACTTATAATTCTATACAAAATAAATAAACTATAAGGGTTTGAGAGAGAGTTATAGTGATTAATTTTCATATGTACAAACTCTCCAACTTGTTAACCCAACAGGTTCCCAGTTCGTTGTTTCTACTTGTTATTAAATCACAATATCACGTATTAAAAAAAAAAGAACGAGGAACAATCTAACTCTAGATAGAGTCAATGTCTAAATTTCTAATCCAATAATAGTTAAAAACTAAATCGACTACTTAAAGTTGTCAAATATAACTTGTATTCAAACATATGAAGTAAAAAAATTAAGTATTATCTTCATTAAGACATGATATTAAACATCTATCAAAACATAATGTGGCAATATAACAATATTACAAAAACTACCAACGCAAAAGAAATTGTAGAGATTAAATACACTGTACAATCAATCAATATCATCTTTAATAATCCAATGCCACAATTATAACTTATATCTGTTTCAATTGCATAGATATTAAAAAAAATTAACAATTTAGTTTTTGAAAAAAATGTAGCCTAAAAAATGCACGGAATATCTCGATGATATATACATATGATATTATCATTATAAATATATAAATAAATAAATTACTTCGATTATATTCTAATTATAGAATGTGGTGTTGACGGTGTGTGAATTAGGAATACTTTCTGATGCTACTAGTATAATATAGTTTATAAAATTGTGATTGTCATGATCTATTATATTGTACATCAAGATTTGTACTTATATATACAAGGTAAGAAATGCATTGCAATTCGTGCATAGTTTTTAAGATGATTAAAATTACTCCCTTTCGATTTTTAATAATATGTGCAATTTCCTCCTTAACGATTTTAATGTCTATCGCATTGTTTGATATCCCTTTTGGACACTTCGCTACTTTTAACCACACATTCCGCTTACTTATTTATTGTACAAAATATTTAAAATCACAGGAGAATTAAAATCTGTATAATCAAATCATTAATTATTAGATGTTGTGAGATGAGATTTTGACTAGAAATTAATGTTACATCATACCCTTTTTTATTTGCTCGTTTTTTACTTAGTTATTATTTTTGGATAAATGAATAGATGTTATTAAATTGTTAATATTCCATTTCTATTTTACTTTTTAATATTTAGTTTTGACTTTTTAAAAACATTTTTGGATAAAATACTTCTTTTTATTGTTGTTTAATCTAGATATTATTTGTCGATATTCCGTTTTTTATTATTTTATATTTACTGCATTTAATTTATGTTTTTAAAATTTTGATAATATATTCTTGTTCTATTTTTATATTTGTGAGTATTAAGTTGTTATAATATTTTTAAATTTGGCGAGATATTTTTTTTATTACTTACTCCCTCTGTTTTTTTAAGTTTGTCCCATTTCATTTGGATGTATTTTCTAAAGTTCGCTTCCAAACCATCTAAAAATAATTTTCACATTACTACTTGTGTGCTGTACATTAAATGACTTACACCTTTTCTAAAGTCAACTTTCATTACTTTATCCAATTTTTCCACCCAAATTACTATTTCCCATTAAAATTTCATTCACATCATTACTCTTTTACCTACTTATTCAACTTTTTTCCCAACTACTCAACGTATTTATTCAACCAATCAACTCTTAAAAACTTCATAATGGTAGAACAATCTAAAAAAACGAGCGGAGTATTTTAATATTTGTTATTTTATTTTTTTAACTTTTTTTAATGTATCTTGGGACCAAAAATCCTCCAACAATATTCACCAAATTGGTGTTTGCTTAATATATAACATAAATTTGAGTGCCCAAGGCCTAATGACCGTGTGCGTACCAAGAACACGCGAAATAGGGCTGTTCAAAACCGATACCGGAAATTATCCGGTCCGATTTCCAGGATACGAATTTTCGGAAATATGTTTTATATCCGATTCGGTCGAATTAATTTGGATACGAATTTCCGATACCGAAAAAAACCGATATCGAATCCATTTGAATTTTACAAACTGAATAATGTCTAATTGACTGCATCTCCAATCACTATTTAGTTTCATTATACATAATTTTATCAACTATACAGATTATGTCCTGAATATTTTGACTTTATTCTTTAATAATTGTCGACATTCAAATTCTATTGATTTTTTTTTATATATAGTGTGCTTATCTTTCAAGCTGCATACTTATAGTTATCAACTGCACTTGTTGGTGTTCTTTATTTTCAGAGATTGTCAACTATAAGATTTTTTTTTGACAGTGCATACTATGTATAACAAAATTTGTACCTTTCTCATCATTCATACTCGTTTTGATAAAAGGCAACAACTACTACCATAATACACAATCAAGCTGCTCAAAACATTGTTTTAAGCTAAGTTTTGCACCCTAAAATAATGAACACGATGGCGATGATGAAACGATGATGAAACGGTGATGACGGAGATGTAAGCCGCAGAGCACTGCGGAGCGAGCCAGAAGATGACAGGAGATGGAATTGAGTAGCTGAGCTAGATAGATGAGAGATGAAGAAGAGGCGATGACAACGACACGATGGCAGATTGCGAGCATGACGAGGGGAAGCATGATGCGTTGCGTGAGAGAGTGGACGGTGAGAGGAGAGTTGAAATAGGTTTTTTAAATCGGAATGTGAACTTGTTGAAAGTTGATTTGCCAATAATGTGAAGTTGATATAATAATTGCGTTAAGATTAAGCCCAAGAATTCATTAAAACGGATTATTCCGAATTGTCTAATATTATTCCGGATCCGTCCGGTCCGAATTCAAAATCGGATTTTCGGTCCGGTTTTCCGAATTTTTAAAAAACCGGATTGGAGTCCGAAATTTTGGAAAAAAAAAACCGATATACCGTACCGAATATCGGAATCGGAAATTTCTGCCACCCTACGCGATGCCAACGAAACAAGTTGTAGTGCCTCCACAGAATCGGTGTAAAAGTCACTTCATTATTCCCATGTTATATAATGCTTATTGTTATGCATACGAATGAATCTGACACCTCCATGGAAGGAGAAATGTGCCCTTTCCAGAATTGAGATCGTACACTTGGCACATAATATATTGGCACAAGTTTCCATCCAAACTATAAATACCCCTCATAGGGAGTGAAATCATAAGCCTAATCATTGAGTCCCCTAATTATACGGTTTATCAGGCATTAATCCTTAAACTCTTATTAATCGCCTATCCCCTCTTTCACAACTTAATATTCAATGGAAGCCACCAAGACCCCCAACTCTACAACTGATACTGTACCCAGAACAATAGAGGCTAATCAGTGGCGCCGTCTGTGGAAACGTATGACAAACTAATAATTAGAGATGGCCGAGGTAGGAAAGACCAATGAGCCTAAGTACCAACTAGCAAGACAAATGGAACTAAGATTTAAAGCAATAAGGGGAATTAAGAGTCGTTGAACTCATAGAGCCAACGCTCAGGCCCTATAGCCCTTAAGCTCAAAGCAAACATCTTTGAGCAATCCTCTCGCCTCAATCTCAAGAAAAATACTCAACATGAGGGAAGATGAGTTGGATCTTGAAAGAGTAAGGATCTGGAAACTCTTACTCAAAAGAGATTGTTAGAACAATTGTTACAAGAGAGCCTGCACAGAAAAATCAGAAAGGATTAGTAACTCGCAGCATCGATTCCTTGACTAAGGAGAATAGACACTTAACGGAGAAGAAAAGTGTTGAGGGACGCTATAAAAGGAAAAATGAATGGACCACAGCTTCCAAATTTCCAGCAGAAGGCCAAGAGAAAACAATGTAAGGAGGTTCACAACTCAAATCACCAAGTTCAACCCGTTTGAAGATTAAGGCAATGCTAAAAGTCCACCAAGAAGGTGACCAAGAGTATGCCCACAGTCTTGCGTCCACGTTGAAGAAGAGCCGAGTCTTCTCAAATGGCCGAGCGACATCGTGCGATTCTTGGAGAGAAGAATGGCAGATTCGCTTAAAAAAATGATGCAAGAAATTATAGAGAAACAATTTGGAAAGGCAAATGCCACAGAATTCAATGACCAACAAGAGGACACTACTACTGGTGGTCACACACCCATTTGCTCGATGTCTCTCATTCCTGCTGAATTTAGGACTATTCCTTCCAAAGTCGAAGGATGTACTTCCATCATGATGGAGGAACCCTTGATGCAGCCTATGTATGAATGGTCACTCACTGGAGCTACTCGTTCAGCATCCTTGTCTCAAAACTCCTTTTCGCCTACCATCAAAAAAAAAAAAAAATGCTCACCAAATACCTAAGGTTAATTCCCAACTATAGGCATATAGGAAAGACGACATCGATCATTTTGCTAGTATAAAACTTGATGCTATACTACTGGGATATGCCAACTTGGGTTAAGTGACTTCCCCACCAACTCTCCAGTGGAATGCCCAAAATGCCTTCCGGACTGCATTTAACAACTTCTCGGCATTGTGCATACTCTCAACCATACTTCATGGCTAATCACAGTCGATAAGATACATGCACTGGGAAGGATACAAAGAGAATGAGCTTTGAGAGCTATGTCAAGAGATTGAACAATGAGACTTTCGATTCGATCGTCGGAATCATTTGGAACTTTTATCTGAGATTTATCCATGGTAGTCAACTTCAAGTTCGACCTGATTACTATATTGAATATGGTATTTTATATATGTATATATGTGTGTACACAAATATAGATACCAAATTAATATTAATTATAGTACTCCGTACAATGTTTTAATTTTTATTTTATTTCAAACTGTTGTAGCTCAAAAGAAGAAAAATTAGATGTAAAGACCCCATGTACTAGCTACATACAAAATATATTAAATAGACATTTAAGTACTCCGTAGTATAACAATATAGAAAATTTTGGACCAATCAAAGGAAAGACCTTGCTTCGAAATTATATTGAGATTTAATTTTTATAACACATAATATTGAGATTTAATGTGCAAGAGAAATTAGAAAGACAAAGTTGTAATCTAATTACACGAAAGAGAGACTAAAAACATACTCCCTCCATTTTTTTAGATGTTTCATATGGAAATGACACGGTGTTTAAAAGTTGATTGAATAAGATAAAATGTTGAGTAAGTTGGGTAAAAAAGTTGAGTAAGGTAGGTAAAAGAGTAAATGTGTGGATGAAATTTTTTGGAAAAAAGTAAATTTGAGTATATAGATTGGGTAAAGTAATGAAAGTTTGACTTTAGAAATGAGTAATTCATCAATATTTGAGTAAATAAAGTAGGTAAAAATAAAAAAAATATTTTTAGATTGATTTGGAACAACTATTTGAAAACATCCAAAATAAAAACTTGAATAACTAAAAAAACGAAAAGAATAAAAAAAAAGGCATAATATAAATAATTAAACAAAGAATGCATTTCACGGGATTTGACCGCACAACCTTAGGGCCCTTAATTTCTGAAGATGACTTTAGCAAGCAATTTTAGCGCTGCACCACGTTACATTCATTGTTCATTTTATGTATGGTCAAAAATATAAACCATCTAGATAATCTCCGAGCATACGCTCAATTTTAAATAAAATACAAAATTTTTAAAACTAACTAAAATTTAATTATTTAAAAATAAGGTTTTATTTTCAACAAAAAATGTTTTTTTTTATAATTATATATGAATTAATAAATTTATAAACTTTTACTGCAAAAACAATTAAACCCTTCATTAATATATTTTACATTTTTACTATGCAATAATTAATAGTGCACTTGGGAGGGAAAATTTTGGAGGTGGGGATTGCTTAGTAAAGGTTATTAGATTTTTGAGATATGAACTTAAAAATATTTGGGCCCTGAGCGTGGCCCAGCTCACTCCACCCTAGGATCGGGCCTGATCCACTTAAACGAAAATTTATTTCATGTCAAATCAAATTTAAATATTTTTCATTACATTAGATATATCTCATCTAATCTAATTACTTTCATATAGTGTGTAAAATAATAAATTAAGTGTAAAATCAAATCATCTATTTAAATATTCAGTTAAATTTCAGTTCAGTATTAGTTTATTTCGGTTCAGTTGATTATAGTTTTAGTTTAGTTTAGTTTAGTTTCAGTTGTTACAATCAGTTTCAATTAATCTCAGTTCAGTTAATTTCAATTCAGTTAATCTCGTTTCAGTTAATTTCAGTTTCAGTTAATCCGGTTCAGTTAATCTCAGTTTCAGTTATCTTAGTTCAATTAATTTCAGTTTTCAAACATTAATTTCAATTTCAGTTTGTTCAGTTAGTTACAATTCAGTTTCAGTTTATATTATCAGTTAAATTCAGTTTCAGTTTGACTCAGTTCAGTTAAGTTCATTAGTTCAATTAATTCAGTTTAATAATCAACTTCATAACCAAATTGACAAAACTCTATTTACGAAGTATATTCCGTAGTAGAATTTCTCCAACGTTAATTGTAATGTAAAAATTTAAATCTTGATAAATAAAGTTGATCTTTATTATATGAAGTATAACAAATTAACATTAATCGGGATTTCAACAATCTAATTTTGGATTACTTAAGAAAATTGTTGTCATTTGGTTAATAAAAAAACATGGTTGTCTATTAGTACCGTTTAAGATGCATGCTACTGCAACCACAGATTGCATTGTCCCAACAAGTTGAGACAGATTCCTCCTGTTTAATTCATATTTTATTATCAATATTTAAATTGCTCTTTTTATGTTTTCAAATAAAATATTGAATTCTTAGATCTGACTTTATATTAAATAATTTGTAAATTTCGAAGAAGCAATAGTTTTTTTTAAAAAAAAATAGAGGGAGGTACGAGTAAATGGATCCCACCGCTAATGAATGGAGAAATTGGGTAAGTTCATGTGCGGCTACGTTTGGAGTGCCGCCACCCCGAAGCACACAAAAATATATAACGACACTTTCAGTCTAGAGATTATCTTGTTCTCAGCTCTTCTCATCTTCTCCATGCGATGTTCTCTTATTGCATGCATTGCATATTTGCATTGCATGGTTTTCTACAATAATTACCCTTTTCATTTCTTCTATGTCCACCTAAGTTAGCCACTATCTTTTAGACTATTATAAATTGAACTGAATTGAAGTAAAATAAACTCAAAAAAAAAACAATCTAGGAATACTTGTGAAAATTGCACAAATTGATTTCATTTGGTTCCATTGGTATATGAGGTACGTAATGTATAAAAGTAATAAAAATCAAACCTTAAAAAACATAGGTTTAAAGTAAAATAAAAGATGAGTGGTGGTGGGGAGGATAAAGCGTGTGGGGAGGAAAAGGGGAACTATTACCTCATTGGAGGAGATAGTCACCCTCATCCACATTAGATAATTGTTAACCTCATAGGAGTAATCATTACTTCATATCTCCCTTTTAGTCACAAAAAAATACGATATTCTTCTATCCTCATCTTAACTCACATGTTTTATTCTTAATTTGATTAATTTGACTTTTATTACCCCTTATAATTATAGTATATTACCTTCATATCAAACGATACTTTCGCTGAGGATTAGTATAAAGTTATAATTTTACATAGCTTCAATTCCTAAAACCTTACTAATGGCCTGGATTGACGAGTCGTGATAAATCACCAGGCCAACATGTGCGGGATTAGGGGCTAGTAAGTCTGATCTGTTCGCAAACAGTTCGACCTCGACTCGGTCAAAGTCGACTCGTTGGAGTTCAGCTCGAGTTCGGGCTCCCTCGAAAGCTAAATGAACTAAGCGATTACAATAGGTTCGGCTCGAAACTCGTGGACAACTTGTTATTATTTTAGGAAAAATTAACAGGTATAATCCCACCTTTGGTGGTCTTCCAAAATAAACCCACCTTTGATATTTTTGTATAATCTAACCTTTATGGCAACTCTTCCATTTTTGCTCCCATTTACCTATTACCTTTGCAACCGGTTAACTCTTCCATTTTCCCCCAAACTCCCTTTTCTCTCTCTCTCCCTCCACTACACAATTCGAAAACAATTTCGTTCACCATTGAAGTTGATTTTCGGAAGAAGATTAGCAAATCATCGAAGACGAAGACTTTGATTTGAGGACTCTGACAATTAACCTAAGGTATTAAGTTCTAATCAAAGTTTTCCCCTTTTTTTGTTCGTTATAATTAGGGTTTTGGTATTACTTTGTTTGATGAATTGTTGATCGATTTGCTTTAGCACTGAATTTTTCGTTTTTCTGTCTCATTGTTTTTGAATTATGCCTGAAAATGTTGTGTGCTGTTTGTTGTTGCTTATTTTGTGGAATTGGAATGTTGCTTTTAATTTTTGTTGTTATTTGCGATTTCTTTGTTCGAATTTGCCTCTTCTGTGTTCGAATGTAGCTTACAAATCAGTTGTGCTATATATGTGCATTGAACTGAATTTGCCCTTTTATGTGTTGGAATGGTACTTGTTAGGGGTGAACGATATTCACAGTGACTTTGAAGTTTGGCATGGTGGTGCATTCAAGAGGGAAATGGGGTTCTTAGATATGTTGGGCTGAGTGCAGGACATTAACAGTAGATCCTGATGAGCTTTGTGAGTTTTATTTGGAGGAATTAGCAGTTAAGGTCAGTGGGTATGTGAGTTGATGGGAGTGTATTATCTAGTTCCAGGGAAGTCATTGAATGATGGTCTAGGAAAGTGTTTGATGATAATGTTGTAAGGAGATAGTTTCTTTTAAAATCAAGGTGTAGAGTTGTCCATGGTGGGAATTACCTGAGTTAGGGAATCTAGTCAGCCTGTTTTAAACCAAAAAGGAACAAACTAACCAAAGAGGGCCCACATAGACAAAGCCCTAGGAGGATATTTTAGGGCAAGTTGATAAAGTGGTGGGTTCCACTAGGACTCTTAAGTGAAATCCAGAGTAATCAATAGGTATATTAATCCCAAGTTAGTATTAATCCTAAGTTAAATGGTTAAATATTAATTAACCCCAAGACATGATCAATAGTTCAAATTAATCCTATGTTAATGGTTTATTAAATATTAGCCCCAAAACATAATCAATAGTTCAATATCAATCCTAAGTTAGATGGCTAAATATTACCCCAAAACATAATAAATAGTTTAAATTTAATCCCAACATTTATATTATTATCCTAAGTTAAGTGGTTAATATTAGGCCCAAAACATAATCAATAGTTAAATATTAATCCAAGTTAAATTAATCCCTAGATTATATCATTAATCAATAGTCAAATATTAATTCCAACATATAATATCATTAATCAATAGTTAAAAAACTAAGCCTAACATAAATATTTCAGTTCAGTTAAGTTCAGCTCCATTTAATTCAGTTTAGGTCAGCTCTAATTCAATCCAAAGAAATAGAGCCAGTTTATACTTAGTTTTTTTTTGTGCAATTGTACGTTATCACACGCTGGTTAGAATAGATGCCAATGCTTACTCCTAAAGTCCTAATAAATTAGAGTTAATTAATTTTGGTTAGCTATCAAATTTTAGTGTTCTAATGATACATGAACAGGGGTCTATTTATTCAGCTTAATTCAGTTCAATTCAATTTAATTATTTTGTTAACTAATTTGTTATTAACAATAATGACGAAATACCATTCACGATTATATATTATTATATTATTTATTATTATTGTTCATTTAATAATAAATCCTAAATTATAACATTTCAATTTAATATCATTAATCCCAACTTTCAAATTATGTTAAATCAATATTATTTAAATAGTTAAATATTAATCAAAGTTGAATAAATATCTTTATTTGTATCTATCTACCACTTTACTTCATTTAGTTTCTTAAAATGTTTGCTTACATAATATAGGTGTACATTTTATAATAAGATAACTACTCACTATACACACTTTGATAATCTATCTATGGTATAATCTTAGGTCTGTTTATTTCAACTTATTTTTAGTTCATTTTAATTAAATTTTTAATTTTTTTTCTCCATAAACAGTTCGATTTACTTTGTATCACTAAAATAGCAACAAAGAGGAGTTCGCGGACTCCTAGGCAAAATTTGCAACGGGTGTTTAAGCATGGTTAATGATGTGTTGTTATTGTAAATTAAGAGAGAGAAAATGGGATCACGAGCTTAATTGTTGATGCACATTGTTAATGATGTTTGTTATTGTAAATTAAGAGAGGAAAAGGGACCACAAGTTTATGCATGTTTTTTTTTTCTTTTTAAACTACAAATGGAAATAAAATTTTTTTTGCTATTTTTGTGATATTTCTAAATAAGAAAATTTGTTGCTAGTTCAGTTGAGTTTAGTTGTTTTCAATTAAAAATAAACAATATCGCTCATTTGCACTAAAACAATATATAGGGACTTGCTTAGAATAAGAAATGAGAAATAAGAAAATCACTTGCAAGTGACATATGCCCCACTTCTCACTTTTTTAAAAAGCAAATATTTTCCACTTATATACTTTTACTTTTATGGTGGACACATGAAATTTTAATTAGTTTTTCATATCTCATTTTTCATTCTAGCAAGTCCTTATATATAACTAACCTAATTTGCACGCGATGCGTGCGGTTTTTTTTAAACTTAATGCTCAATTTTAATTGGTAAAAATATGAATCTTGATGAAAATTTTGCTCTTATAAAAAAACAAAATGAACATGTTGACATAATGATGAAAAATAAATAATAACCTATTAACCTCTACGAAAATGATAAGAAAATACAAAAGTGAGCAAAATATAAACTAAAGTGAAATTTTTCTAACGAAAACATACATGCAAAAATTGTAAAAACTAATAAAAGAACAATGAGATCGAGTAATAATCATCAAGGAGTGAAATTTAATTAATTTTTTATGAGAATATTTTATTCAATTTCATTGTAATTGGTGGATTAATGAATAGAAATTTAATGAAAAATGAGAATAATCATGTTATTATAATTGTAATGGACTTTTTCTGATTTATTGAAAATTTGTTTTGAGAAAATAATTTTAATTGGTAATCAATGATAAGTTGATGAAAAGAGGAATTAATCATGTTATTGGCATAGTGTATTAAAGGAATTATTGGTTGATTGATAAATTAATTTGATGATTTAGAGGAAAATTTAAATGATAACAATCAATTACAATTAAAGACTAATGGAAGAATGTGGTTTTTTAGTTTGTTTTATGTATCAATATAATTTTGAATTTTGATTGATAAGGTAATTTTTAATATTAATTAAATTAGGAGAAATATATTTCAATTAAAAAAATTACAAAACAATTAGGGATTTCCCCTTGGCTTATATAATACTAGCACTATAAGCACGCGATGCGTGCGGTTAGTTTAAAATTTTATATTAAATATAGCACGTGATGCGTACGGTCAGTTTAAAAATTAAACAAATGTTCAATTAGAAAAAAAAAACTTGTAATGAGTACAATTTCAAATAAATGAGGGAGTATTATGATTTTCAAACTTTCGATGTAATTTTTTCTTTTGAATTGAATCTCTCGACAAAAGATTAAATGTAATTACATTAACATACAAATAGTAATATTAAAATACATAATAATTTAAAATATTTAATCAATATGATTTCAATATAATTTGCAAATGATTAACTGATCATGTGAAATTTTAGTCTATGTAATTAATTATTTATATTTGAATTTTTCATACTAATTAATTGAACTTTTTTCAAAATAATTTGCAATGTTTTAAATTATTCAAGAATAAATTAGCAAATTAATTAATGTATTTATTTGAATTTTTTACACTAATTAATTAAACTCTTTTTTTATTCATGGGAAAAAATAGTCAATATACGTTTTTATGTTGCTTAGTATGAAAATACAAAAATAAAGAGATATATATTTTTACTTAAGGGCATTAAGTCTTTTAACATCATTAAGGGTGTTTACGTCATTGCATAGGGGGGACACCATTGCTCCCCCTTGCTTATAATACTAGTATTTTGCACGCGATCGCGTGCAAATGTTAGAATGCAATATGATCTGAATGATTCTTTTACGTTAAAAATGAATTCTACACTATGTATGAATGAGCAAGAATGATAAAAATTGCATCAATAAATACCATCATACTAAAAGATGATCGAGAAAAAAAATGAATAATAGAAATACAACAAAATATAACTTATTAAGAATAGTTTTGTTACCAATTACAAAAAAAAAAAAAAAAAAAAAATTGTATGACTAATACAATTTAGAAAACTTATTATCATCACACAAAATATTGATGAAAAACATAACTTCTGAGGTGGAAAAGATCAATAAGTTAAAAAAACCTAAACTATTGATTAAGAAAAAAAAATTAATGTAAGAAATGTTCATAATAATTGTTAAAATACAATATAAAACATTACAAAAATGAAGACAAAGTTTTTATGGAGTACTTAATTCATATTAAATGAGTTTATATATAGTTGAAAATTGCTAGCTCAGTAGCTACAATGCTTATTTTAGGTAGGTGATTAATTCATAATGATTGATATAATTTTCATGTTGGTAATGTTATATCAATTATACCTTTTAGTAAATATTATGTTCTTAATTGAAAATAAAGTTTGAATTAGGAGTTTTTAAATCATAAAATTGACAATTATTATTCATGGCATTCCATCTAAATTAATTTATTCAATTATCCTTTAAATCTGTATACTTTATCTGTTTCTAAACAAATGTATCACTTTATTTTTCACTATTCACAGGAAGCCACTTTGACCATTTACACATAATAAAAAAATATAGTCAAGTGAGATCTTGTTAGATTCATTCGCCTCGTTATATACTTTTTTATAATTTTTTTATTATTTATAATTATAGTTATTAAAGGTCAAAGTAATGTTTTTATGCATTTTTTAAAGAAATGGAGAAGTATCAGTTTTTGTAAATTTCAATCATTATTAGGTTCCATCTATCTAAATTAATTAAAAAATAATGTTTCCTTTTATTTTGTTGATGATTAGCTAGTATTAATTAATAGTTTAAAATGTCAAATATATATTTTTTAATGCATCATTGTAAATTAGGAAGGAATTGAATTTAGTTTGAATATGTAGGTTATTTCTTTGATAATATAAGGGTAAATAAGTCATTTCATAGGGGGACACCATAGCTCCCCCTTGGTTATATAATAGAGATATAATATATATATATATATATATATATAATATATATATATATATATATAATATATATATTATATATATATATATATATATAAATAATAATATATAATATATATATATCTCTATTATATAAGGGAAGGGGGGGAAGATGGTGTCCCCCTCTTAAAAGACCATTATACCCTTAATGATTTTTAAAAAATATATGAATTGATATGCCTAAACTACCCTTACTTATTATTTAACTAAAAATGAAAATTGCATGATTTTGCGACTAATTAATGAAAAATAAATAAAATAAATATTATCCCAAATTGAATTGAAACATATATATAATTATTTTGAATTTCAAATCATATTACTTACAAAATAATGACATTTAAGACTAATTATTGTATTGTGCTAATTATTAGTATATAAACATGTAATTATACATACAATTATAATCATTTATAATGAAATATAAGTTTCACATGTCTAAGCACGCATCGCGTGCACATAAAAACTAGTCTATTATATAAGTCAAGGGGAGCAACGGTGCCCCCTATGAAATACAAAATTACCCTTTTATAAGTTTAAAATTGCATATTAACACTTCCTTTAATCAATTGCATTTAAAAATAAAACTTGCATATAAGGCATATTAAATTACATATATAAGCTACCTTAATATACATACATAGTAAAAAGAGAAAGTCGTGATTAAAATATAAATTGATACAAATGAATCATTTTCAACGTAATTACAATCCATTGTTTTAATTTGAAATTAAAAAAACATATTATTTTATTTTTTTTTTTTGCTTAGCAGCACGCATAGCGGCAAGAAAAACTAGTAACCCTAATGCTAAGAATTTAAAAAACATCTACATTTTAATTTCATATTACTTTCCCCCTAGAAGCTACTGGGAATTTGCGTAGGATATCAGGAAATCTGATTAGGGACATGACCAATTAATCATATCATGTTTGTCACTATTCCATTTTCTAGTACTATTGTATTTGAAGATTCAAATAAACAACAACGAGAGATACTCGCAAAACGTACCTAATCTTTTATAGTTTTTATCACACTCTAGAATCTTAATCCTGCTCTAATTAAATTGAGCTCAATAATTAGTAGGCTTAATAGCGCTCTATTAAATACAAACTTAATCTGAATATTAGCTTTAATTTTGGGATTATAACTTGGTAAGTTCATGAAGTAAAGTAAGTCAATGTGAGCAATCAAGAATATAAACATGTAGGGAGGACATTGCTACGTCTACCCGGTGGTAATTTACCCATTACTAAAAAAACATTAAAAAATAATAAAACAAATGAGTTGAATTCCACTTAATTATTATTGAAGGTGGGTAATTTACCAATGGGTAAACCAAACATTTTCATGTATGGAGTAAATATAATCTGATCGACCATGGAGTAAAGGGTAAAGATGCAAAACATGTAACAAAAATTTCACTGATCGAATGCCACCTCTGACCTCTCCATTGTAATTGTACGATCCTAGTGGTTCATTCGCAAAATTACATGGTCCGGGACCATGGTCTCATCATGATCCCGGGCAAATGTTATTTTCGAACTAGAAATGTTCATCCAACATGTAAAATGTTCATTTTCAAATGTAATATTCATACTGAAATAAACAACTTGTATTTTTCGAAAATGAACATTTCTATTTTCGGAAATGAATATTTCTAGTTTCGTAAAAGAACATTGACCAGGACCATGATGAGGAACAGGGTCCCGGGACCATAATAGATCTATTGTGGTTCATTTATATAAATTGAAAACTTAAGAAGAGTGGAAGCCCTGTTCTTTTGGCCCAAAATAAGTTGAATTGACCTGAATTAAATTTGGTTGAAATAGGTTAAAGTTGACTTAATTGACTAAAGTTTATGAAGTAAGTAAACTAAGCTAAATTGAGTTGAATAGCTGCAATAAAAAGTGGGTTAAAGTAATTTGATTGAATTGAATTGAACTGAAATCAATTGAAATTAGCGAACTAAACTGAAATAGGATAAAATTAGCCCCAAAGAAGTGCGTGAAAGGCAGTATATTTATGTAACTTATGTAGTATTAGGCATAGTCAGCAATACACAAATTTCCTTGAGTTTTTCTCATGCCACATCACAATTTCACAAATCCCTTCCAAACAAAATATGACCAGCAATAGCACTAGCCTTTCCAAAAGTTTATATTGGGATCCACAATTTACACCTATTTTAAAAGAAAACATTTTACTGATTTACTTTCATATTTTAAATTACCTTTTCATTTTTTAAACCAATGACCTCACCAAAATGCCACATCTCGATTTACAAACATTCATTATTATAACCCCTTTCATATATGACCAATCAATTGAACACCAACAAGGATGAACATAACTTGAAAATATAAGTAAAAAATAGTTGGTTTATCAACCTAAAAATGAACAATCAAGCTCTCCACAAAACCTAGCTATTACTATATGCCCTTAAATTAAAATGACTGTTTTGGATGTAATTATGACGCGCTGCGAGTTGCCAGAAAGCTGCCAAATGCGTCTATACACAAGGATTCGACTTCTTACGCTTTTCTGACAAGTGTCATCTACATGTAGAATACTAAACGCACTAGTACAAGTATACAGCTATTAAACTAAATCGTACCAATTATATTATTGCTAACTCATTAAGAAGAAGTACTACTTACACAAATTTCACCCATTGTATTTCACACTCTTCCTTCCTTCCTTCCTTCTTGCTAGCAACCATCTAAGCTTCATCATGAGACAACAACGAAATTACCTCCACATTCTTTATCTTCTTTAGCTGAAATCATACTCTTCTCTCAAAAACGAGTACTTGTTTTTGGTATTGCATCCATATTCATCGGTGGTGTAAGGCTCTGATACCGTTTTGTAACACCAGTTGTGATTGTACCTTGTTGCAAGTGTTATTAGAGAAAACTAGTAAAAAATGATTACAGGCAAAGACATATATGATGTGCTTGCCGCGATCACCCCGCTCTACGTGGCGATGATCTTAGCCTATGGGTCGGTCCGGTGGTGGAAGATCTTCACCCCGGACCAGTGCTCAGGGATCAATCGCTTTGTGGCAGTCTTCGCGGTGCCCTTACTTTCCTTCCACTTCATCTCCACCAATGACATCTACAAGATGAACTACCACTTCATAGCGGCAGACTGCCTGCAAAAGGTGGTGATCCTAACCGCGTTGAGCTTATGGCTTATGATCACCAAGAAGGGTAACCTAGAATGGATGATCACTCTATTTTCGCTCTCAACGTTGCCTAACACCCTTGTGATGGGCATCCCACTTTTGAAGGCCATGTATGGGGATTTTAGTGGTAGCCTTATGGTCCAAATTGTGGTGCTACAGAGTATTATTTGGTACACCCTTATGTTGTTTTTGTTTGAGTATAGAGGTGCTAAGCTGCTCATCTCGGAGCAGTTCCCGGAGACAGCCGCATCCATCACTTCTTTTCGGGTCGAGTCCGATGTTGTCTCCCTTAATGGAAGGGAGCCCTTGCAGGCATGCTTTCTAACCCCTCTTCCAATTATAGCTAGTCTTATTATTCTACTTTCATGGGGTGGTATTAGATTTTTCATGAATTAAATTTCTTTTTTGTAAGAGAAGATGCAAGATGTGATGCAAAGTTTTTCTATTGTAGTACAAACACAAGTATTTCTTTATTCAAAATATATTTGAACAACTTAAATCGTCATCAAATTGATTCTGTTCATTAAGATAAACTATATATGATAGCATGACATGAAGTGGATCTTTTTTACTTCTAAATTGTTATGAGTRATATTTTTCTATTTCTAAACTAAAAAGTTAATGTTTGTTAGGGAGAATATGAACTCTCAAATAATAGGTCTAATTGAACCACTAGCGMGGGTACACATAATACTAGGCTAAGAGCTCATCGGTATGTCTACTAGGCACATGCTAGAGATTATTTGGTATATWCAAATGATACAATATAATGAATTTCATTATGACTGATAKATTGTTATGGAAATTAAAGTTATATCGACTGGATTTGATCACAGGCAGATGCAGAAATAGGGGATGATGGAAAACTACACGTAGTAGTAAGACGATCAACAGCATCAAGCATGGTATCAGGGTCTAACTACAACAAGTCCCACCTCCACTCCCTCACTTCCATGACGCCGAGAGCGTCCAACCTCACCGGTGTCGAAATCTACAGCATACAATCCTCTAGGGAGCCCACCCCACGCGCCTCTAGCTTCAACCAAACCGACTTCTATGCTATGTTYGCCAGCAAGGCCGCCAGCCCTAGGCTAGCTGGTGCTCCRTACCCACAGGGAAGCAGCGGTGCTGGTGGTTTTGGTGGTRGTGGTGCCRGTGGCGATGTCTTCTCSTTACAGTCCTCTAAGGGGCCCACCCCGAGGACGTCGAACTTTGATGAAGAGATGGTGTTTAGGCAACAGCAGCAGTATGCTGCACAACAAGGGGGGAGTGGAGCTGGGAAAAGGAGGTTTGGGAGGAGTATGAGTGGGGAGTTGGGGGGTGGTGGGGGTTCGCTTCCTCCGTACCCTCCACCAAACCCGATGATCGCAGGGCCTACGGGTGTGAGGAGGAAGGAGGGGAACCCTCCTACACCGCCCAATAAGGACTTGCACATGTTTGTTTGGAGTTCGAATCAGTCACCTGTTTCAGAGCATATGAAAAATACTAATGTTATGAATAACACTRGTGGTAATGTTGGTGCTAATAGTAGGGGAGGAAGTGCTGATTTCGGGGTTTTGGATTCGTCTAAGGCCGTGCTTCAACAAGAAATTGCTGCTGCTAGAGGTACGTGTATACTATTTCATATTCTAATTCCAACTCTAATCGTTCAACTCACCCCTTTTAACAGCTGCATTTTAAATTTATATGGTTGCATTATCAGCTGGAATGAACAATTTTGCGGAGAACTCATCCCCAACCCGGAAAGTGGGGCACGATAAGGTGGAAGGAGAAGAAGGGCTGAAGATGCCAACATCAGGGTCGCCGTACCAGAAGAAGGTGGTGGATGACATGGAAGAAGGTGCTACAGAGGAGAGGAAGCATCACATGCCTCCAGCAAGTGTTATGACTAGACTCATACTAATCATGGTTTGGAGGAAACTTATTCGTAACCCCAACACTTACTCTAGTCTTTTAGGCCTAACATGGTCTCTAGTGTCTTACAGGTTTGTTGATCTCCTCATTCTTAAGTAGTGTAATACGGCAAGTTGCTGTATTTGATAAAGTCAGTCAACTAGTGCATTGCATTGGACTTATATCAGAAAACAATCAACATTTTTACTGTGTTTTCACATTAATTATTGTTATTCGAACTATGATAGTTCAATGAAATGAGTGGAATTGAATGCCCACCAATTGTGAAAGGATCGATAGCAATTTTGTGGACGCAGGCTTAGGAATGGCCATGTTCAGTACTAGGTACATTTCTGTAATACTTCTCTGTTCCATAATTAATTAATACTAATACAATGTACAAGGGGTTGTTCATGGCCTGGCAACCAAAGCTAATGCGTGTGGAAAACGAGTAGCACTTCACAATGGCTGTGAGATTTTTGACAGGCCCAGCAGTCATTGCAGCTACTTCTATGCGGATCGCCTTGGAGGAGTTCTTTTGCACATTCCTATTGTTTACAGGTACCATCATCTTTAATCTAGAGTACATATATATTCACACATCTACTATAAAAATAAATAAAAAAAATACAAGACAAATTTAATTCATGATGGAAATCTGATATCGATATCATAGCTTTAACAGTTGATTCATGTGTCATTTTCATTAATATGTTGCCAGGCTGCTCTTCCTCAAGAGATTGTGCCATTTGTGTTTGCAAAAGAGTACAAGTGCTGCACCTGATATTCTAACAGCAGGGTGAGTTTTTTATTTTCAACTTCATTAATTTTTCTTCGCTTTCAAAAAACCACAACATTATATGCAGTGATTCAGGTGATATGTGCAGTCGGATTCCGAAATACTCTATTTGATCTATACTTGATCTTTATGTGCAGGGTAATATTCGCGAATGTTGATTGCATTACAATTACAATACTGACTAACGTCTTTTGGTCTGTAGGCAAGCTAAGGTCGATATATAGCTAGGTTATGTTTGGTCAAGCCATCAACACCACCACATAAAGATACATTGAGATTTATGACTGTGGGCAATACGATTAATCCATGTTCCAGTTATTTTGTAAAATCAATAGTTAAGTCCGAGTTCAATTTTTATATACACGAAATTAACACGCGATTATATACAAAGTATTGGTTCTATAGTCATGCAACTTTTTGTCTATGTGTAGACTGGTTTAGACGGCATTACTATATCTAGAAACGCTATATACAAGTGTAAATAGGCGGTGGTTTGATTAGATTTAGGTATTTCGAAAGATGTAGATCGATCAGCAGCAGATTGAAGTTCTCCAAGTTAACCATGTTGTCTTGTATTGTACTGCAGTGTTAGGATACTGGATTATATCATTAATATACTTTTCCTCTGCGTGTTGTTTATCTCTTCTCGTTTTTCTTTATTGAAAGGTTTACACTGACATTTTCATCTTCAATAATGTTGATAGTAAATTGGTTTTGTATGCACATTTTTGAGCTCAATGTGAGACTAGATAACAAATAATTTGTACTGTTATTATAGTAATATTCTACTTCTTATGTGTTATGTGCATTATTTTTGTATGTTTGTATAACGATCCATAATATTATTGTAACGGGGCAATAAGTCTTTGTTAATTCTTCATAGTTTGACACTACACTGAGAAACGAGATTGAAACATGTTTACATCAATAAAGTTTTATTCACCATATACTAGGCATTTTTATACASTGTGATCTTTGCCAGATTTATGAGAAATCAGTGAACTAGAACTATGTACGAAGTACATGACATGCTAGAGTGCGTTACTTCATTGTTCCGCTAAACAAGATAAAATCTCACCGATGTAAAACAAACATTAAATACTGATATATACGGTGTACTTTGAAGTATGTAATTCACTTCCTATATGCTTACGTATTCTCCTGCATTCTTTTCATACAAGCGCGAGGTTAGGAGGTTGTTTCTGATAGATACTAGCAATGTGGAAACATCAGTCATGTTCAGCCTTTCTTTTGGCATTTCAATTGAGCAGGATAGAGCTACTCGCAAGATAGAATTCAGGGCCTCGAGTATCCTCCTCCTTTCGTTCTCTTCCCTGTCTATGTCTTCCAGAATAGTATGGTCTACAACTGTAGTAATTTCCTGTGGTAGAGCCTTATTCACAAAACAGTGCAGACTTTCGCCTCCATTAAACATTTTGCTAGTAGGCCTCTTTCCTGTAAACAGTTCGAGTAACAGGATCCCAAAGCTATAGACATCTCCGGAAGTAGACACATCRTTTCCCACACCATATTCTGCATTTATATATATGTAAAWGTCAGTATTGAGATTGATAGAATTTAGACGAGYATAATTTCTAGGATGGTTGTAAGCTTTGTATGGTACCTGGAGGAGTGTAGCCGATTGTTCCTCTAACTCCAATAGTGCTGGACTGATTTGAGCTGTAGCTATTAATGCCGTCTAGGAGGATCTTGGCAAGTCCAAAGTCACCGACATGTGCAACCATCTCGTGATCAAGGAGGACATTGCTTGGCTTGAGGTCACAATGAACTATGGGGGAGCTACAATGATGATGAAGATATTCTAATGATAAAGCAACATCAACTGCAATATTTAGTCTTTGGCAGAAGTTTAATGTAACATTTTTCACTGTTGGATGTAACCAATTTTCCAAACTTCCATTCACCATGTATTCGTAAACCAATGCCTTGAAATCTCGTCCTTGATTATCAACGCTTGAGCAGCTTGTTATTACCCTGAGAAGGTTTCGATGTCTGATACTTCGGAGGACTGCACATTCTGTGTCGAAACTCTTCAAAGCACCATGATACTCTAGCTTAAACACCTTGACAGCAACTTCTAATCCATCTTGCTTAAGAAGTCCCTTGTAGACAACCCCATAAGTACCACTGCCAATCATATTATCCGAAGAGAACCCCTTTGTTGCTTTAAGAAGTGTTTGGTGAGACAATTTTGGATGATTTTCCGAGTAATCATAAATACACCGGTTCCTTAGTCCCTGTTTCTTGCCATAAAATGTATGATAACGCTAGCATAGCTAGCAGGGAAAATAAGCAACTGATAAGGAAGAAAGAGATTGCAATAATGGTCAATTTTTTCTTCGATATTGATTTCTTCTTGAGCATTGCTGCAACGAGGTAACTTCAGTTCAGGTATGCCTCCACATAGCTTGTATTTCCAGTTAACTAAATTTGTGCATTACTGAAAACTCCACAATTCGGTACTTTACCTTCGAGGTTATTGTGTGACCATCAACAGTATTCCCATTCTAATCCTGCTAAAAATTGTGGGATCTCACCAGATAAATTGTTTGTAAGGACAATCAACTCAAGGAGGCCTTTCAATGATTCGAAAGCAGTAGGAATCGTGCCGTGGAATTTGTTTTTGGATAGGTAGAGGTACTCCAATGCAACACAACTACCAAGAGAGCTTGGAATCTGACCTGATAGCCTGTTATGGGTAACTAAAAATATCCTTATATTTTTCAGTTTTCCRACTTCTTCTGGTAGGTGCCCTGTTAGGTGGTTTCTCGAWAGATCGATGGCATTAACATTTGACAGCGTGGGATAATTGAAGAGCTGTGTGGGTATTGTACCGTTAAGACTGTTATTGCTAAGATATAGTCCTGTTAAGGATGGACAGTTTCCAAGAGTAATAGGTATTTGTCCTTCAAATCTGTTACTACTCAAAGAAAAAGTAGACAACTTTGTTAAGTTTCCTATTGAATCTGGTATGATCCCTGATAACTGGTTGTCATTTAGCTGTAGTAGGTAGATATTCTGAAGCTTCCCTATGCCATGGAAAAGATTGCCACGAAGCGYGTTGTTGCCAGCCATAAAGATCTCCAGCTGAGTTAAGTTCTCAATGCATGATGGAATTTCTCCGGTTATGTGGTTATGGTGTATGACCAAGCGAGTAAGGTTAGAAAAGCTGCATATGGTTTGAGGGAAAACTCCGCCAAAATTGTTTTCGTCTATCTGCAACCATTCTAAATTGGTGGCGTTGGCTAAGGAAGAGACGAAGTCCAAGTCTTCAGGTTGGTTGTAACCAAGGGAGTTTGTCGAAAGGCTAAGATGAGTAAGCTTTGCTAATTTGTGAAGGGAAGGAACTTGTCCTTGTAAATTATTCGCAATCAACTGAATAATTTTTAGGTTTGAGGAGTTTGATATTGAGGCTGGAATATGACCACTAAATCGATTATCACTCAAAGACAAGAATGTAAGACGCGGAAGATTGTTACCTAGATCTCTAGGAAGTTCTCCATGAAAATTGTTCTGTCTTAATGATATTTCTGTCAATAATGAGAGGTTAAAGATTGAAGGTGGGACTAATCCATCAAAGTTATTGTCTTCTAAAGCTAAAATGGAAAGATTCTTTAGATTACCTAGACTGTCTGGTATCGATCCAAAGAAGTAGTTCTTACCTATGAAGAGTTCAGAGAGTGATGACAAGTTCCCAATCGACGTGGGAATGTTTCCTGTCAAATTGTTTCCGCTTAAATACAGGAATTGRAGTCGTGACAACRAGCCTAACGAGGGAGGGATTTCTCCTACCAAGTTATTATATATGAGGTTTATCATTGTAAGGTTATAACAAGTTGACAAATTTGATGGAATTTTTCCCACAATAAAATTATCGGACAGMACCAGAGTTGTTAGCCTATGCAAGCGACCGATTTCAGGTGGGATGGTGCCACCAAAACTATTGTTTTGGAGGCGTAGTTCCACAAGGGAGCTTAAGTTTCCGATATGAGGAGGAAGTGTACCTGTGAGCTCGGAGGATCCCAGGTCAAGGACCGCGACACCCTCGTTTGTACCACCACAGGTAACACCATACCACTCGCAAAAATGAACGGTGTTGTTCCACAAGCTCATGACACTTAATGGATCGTCGCTTATTCTAGCTTTGAATTCGAGCAATGCTAACCTCTCTGTGTCATTATTATCTGTGCTGTTGAGATCAGAAAAAAAGTGAATGTAAATAGATAAAAGTAAAATGATGAGTGAATAAGAAAGATTGAACTTGACATGTTTAGTAATGCACAACTTCTTAGAAAAGATGTGCAAATTATTAATTTAACTGCTGTGCAATTGTCTCATCATATAAGGATTTCGTAAATAATAAATTCATAATCATGATGCAAGGTGCTTAGATTAAGTCAATTTAAAAGCAAAAGTAATGACGTTTTATTGTAATAAATAGCTGCTAGCACGACTTTGAATTTGATTTGACTAACACTAATTTTGCTTAATCATGAGGTACCTTACTAGCTTGGTTTGACGATGTTTATTTTAAAGTTTAACTTACTATGCCTCCAACAGAGGAAGTGTTTAATTATTATTACTATACCATTACCATACTATTATTATATTATTATTATTATTATTATAATGTGTCAAGCTTACAAAAAAAAAAAAAAAATAATTAAGTGATATAAAAGAAGTTGGAGTAGTCGAAATAACAATTTGAGCCCCCATTCCACTAGCATAGAACTCGACCCTGCTCAAGAGAGAACAATGACACGGCTCAATGTCTTGAGCTTTAGAGAACGCTTGAATCCACTTCAGAAGCGCAACAATTCCCTTATTTAATTCCCCAAAGAAGAAAAGGAAAGAAGAAATCAGTAAGCAAAGCAGCTTAGGACTTGTGATTTGGATCTTGTGACAACAAATGAGTATATGGTCTCATATGATTTTTTTATTTAGGTACTTTAATTGCTTTAATGGACGAGAACTTGCTAAGATTAAATCGTTTTTGAGGTTTAGTTTAGGTATCAGTTGGGTTGCAACTGTAAATACCAAAATTGTCTTCCCAAAGTGAATAGTCAAAGAGAAATAGTACGACATTTCGAAATAGATTTGATTTCGAAAGTTGACAAAATCTGTAAACGACACCCACTTGCACGAATTGAATTAAAATTGAGCTTGAACCATACATCGAGGGTCAATTAATAAGCAGAAAGTATTTATTTTTTTTATTTTAATTATTTTCTATTTAGGGTTTTTAGAATTTTTTAGGATTTTTTAGAATTTTTTTCTATAGGTTATTTTCTATAATTTTCACTTTTCATTTTGTTTTCTAATTTTTCTGAGTTCGCAAGTATTTTGATTATTGTTCTAATTTTTCTTTGATTTTTACACGTTTATAAATGATTTTCGAAAATAAATAAATTCAGAAATTCCACAATTATCAAAATGTTTAAAAAGATTAATCTATCCACAAAGTTTATTCAAAAGTGGATAAAGGTTAATTCGGTTAGGTTGAGCAAAACTATCTGAAAATCCGAGTATTCGATCCGATTTTTTGGATATCCGATTCGAAATTGGATTTCGGATCGGATATCGATTCGAAAATTCTGGATACCATGCGGATATTGATTTCAAATTTTCGAATATCCGATATCCGAAAAATATCCGAAAAAAATCGGATATCGGATTTCGGATATCCGGTACTTTATCCGAAAATATTATTTCTTTTTCATGAAAATTTAATATTTTAAATATATTTTCATAATTTTTTAAAAATATATTAGTCAAAATCGGATATCGGATATTCGTAGTATCCGATCCGAAAATTTTCGAATATCGATCGATATCGGATATCCGAAACATTTCGAATCGGATACGGATATCAGATATCTAGATTTTCGGATATCGGATATCCGATCCGAATAGATATCGGATCGGATATCCGATCCGTGCTCAGGCCTAATTCGGGTAGTAGTTAGATGCGAAAATACGGATAAGAATTCCGAACAAAAGGATAGATATAAATGGAATTAAACACACAGATCGTTGACGTGCATGCACATCACATGATCCGTATATTTGTTAGATAACCGTTAATACAGATGAGACTACCGTATTACGGTTGTTATCCGTATAATGATTCTTTATTTATCTATCTTATTCCCAAAACGCTATAAATATCATGCTCTCGGTGCTTAATCCAACATCAACAAAAATCAACAAAAAAGCAACGAATTCACTTGTGCTTAGTGCAATTCAAAGCTCTCAAAAATCCCGCTCTCTCTCACAAATCACTCACAAAATCAGAAGGTTCGAATCCGTCGGAACTTTTGGAGTCGTTTCTTTGCGAATCTAGGTACAAATTCTGAGCCTATTCAATCCAATCTTTCTCTTATTTGGTTATTAATTTTAATTGTTATTTCTACATCAATTTCTCTTTGTCTTGCTTTCATCATGTAAATATTTTTATTTTCAATTGTTTTCGCTTTTTCATAATTATTTTAATACTTTGTTTGTTTTGTGCTAATAGAGTACAAGGTAAGCAAATTTGTATAATATTCGAGTTTAATTCTTGTACTATTATTATTTTTTTCTCATGCATATGATGCTTTTACTTGTTTAAATAAGATCGGAAATTGCTTGAATCACTTTAAATTTAGATTAATTATAGAGATCGATTTTAGGTTCCCTATTAATTTAATAATTTGAAGTGATCACAACAATTAGGCTAGAGTATCATATATACATAATAGAATTCACCTTTTTAATAGTTTCATCTAGGATTAGGACTTCCTAAGGATAAAATTGCAAAGTTGTTAGTATCCAATGAATTTGATCGAATGAAATTACAATGAGATCGAGTAGAGGTCTCTACATGCGGGTAGATTGTGGTCAAAGATTCATTCCGTACCATGTTCCCGAACCCACAACTTGGTTACTAGATCAGACAGTGGAGCCATTAATTGGACCATTATAATGATCGGGCGTCCGCGATTAACCTGTATAGGCACGGTGGTGATTCCACTCGACAACACATCCCAACGCACTCAAATCAGTATCCGGGCTCAAGCCCATGAACGAAATCGGCGTAGTCAAGCCTGATAAGGCAACATGGCCTATAGCACCCGTTGTGTTAACTAAACTGTTTTCAACCTAAACCGAAATAACCTGAATTGAAAGTATGACCCGTAACCTAAATGACTTGAATTGAAAGTGACCTCAAATGTTTCTTACCTGTTAAAAATACAAATCAAAACTAAATTAAAATTGAACCGAAATTATAAACTGATGTTTTCCTGTAAGAAAATCGCTAATACCACGGACAAAACAGAATAGAACCAAATTGTTATCAACCAGTTAYATAATTAAAAGATTCRAACTATTATCCACCTAAATTGAAATAAACTTATACTATTTGAACCAAATTATTGAATTTTGTAATAACTTTTAATTTTGTCTAATATTAAGTAAAAAGTTTCGAAACAATGTAWCTTTAAAACACCCAATAACACATGTAAATTGASAAACTTGGATAGATCTAACAAGAAGACACAAACCGATCAAGAATATAATTAGATAACAATTCAAATCATTCGAAAACATGATAAACATAGGAAAACGCGACAWTATAAMCAAGTTCGAAAATAACCCGATTACAAATCATTCAATTAGTTCGTGTTAAYCCAATSCATCCGAACCACTTTGGGATTAAABCGATTTCGACTCACCCGCTAACRTCATGAGACCTGAACTGAAGTCTTTCAGRAAAAGAAGCAAGCTATTTGGTCCGTCACCGAAATTGGTCTGGACTGATGAACTGAACTGGACTGCCTAGTCAGAATAACCTGTTATAACTTGAACCAAAATAAACTGAACATGTTGAGGTTAACCCAAAATTGCACCGCTAACCAGAATCGACACCCCATACTTGGATTAATTAAGATAGAGAGAAAAGGTTAAGAAAATCCTACCCTCAAAGTGTCTAGTGAATTAAACCCGGCCTCCATGGATGGTTTTCTCTAGGGGTGTCAATTCGCTTTAATAGTACAATTTCGGACTAACCCAAATCGTTCAAAATGTTTCGATTCATGTTTCAATGGCTTATTTTGACTGGCGGTCCAGTTCAGTGTTAGTTCGAGCCAATTTTGGTGACAGGCCTAACAATATGCTTCTTTTTTAGGAATAGTTCTATTCGATCTATGATGTTAACGGGTGGGACGAAACCAGTTCGGTCCAAAAGCGGTTCAGATTATTTGGTTTAGCATGAAAACATTTTGAACGGTTTGTAAATAGGTTATTTTCGGATTGATTATATTATCGGTTTTTCTATATTGATCATATTTATGAATGATTTCAATTATTATTTATTATTATTCTGATTGGCTCTGTTTTTCATGTAAGTCTTTTCAAGTTTGTCAATTTATGTTAGTTATTTGTGTTTTAAAGTTACATTATTGTTTTGAAATTATATATTTGTACTAATAAAGATTAGACAAATTGCAAGTGATTAGAAAAAAAAAAGAAAATATGATTTAAATAGTTTGGGTTTATTTCAGTTTGGGTTGATAACAATTTGGATTGTTGTTAATAGGTAATGGTGATAATAATTATGTTCAATTTAGTTTGTTTATTATAAATTTGCGGATTTGTTCAATTTCAGTTTAGTTAGGTTACTTTCAGAGTTAGAAACAATTCAGATCACTTCAGTTTAAGTCACTTTCAAGTTACGAATCATTTTCAAATTAAGTTATTTCGGTTAAAGTTAAAAATAATCAGTTAATCTAACAAGTTGCAACCCAAACCGAGACTCCTAGTTCTCTCCTTATTACTATTAGACCTATGCTTGGTAATATACTAGAAGCACTATGTGTAACATGATTACACGAATAATGAAAGTTTCCCCAATTTCTTATTAAATGCAACAAAGCATTTACTTCCCCCATTTTTTTAGATATCCTCATTTTTATTTTAGGAGGTTTGGAATTAATTGTTCCACTTTGATTTTTTTTCCCTTTCAAGRCATGAGAACCACAATAAATTATCATATAATCTCCACTTACTTTTTACTTTTTTGGGGTCCACAACATCTTTCTCTCTACCTCTCTCATCTATGGGTCCCACATACTTTATTAAATAATTACTCATCTACTCACCTAATCACTTACACTAAATTTTTGCCTAAAAACCACAAAACCTAAAGTGGGACATACATAAGAAAAACGGAGGTAGTAATTGTTTTTGAAGATATAAAATATTTCCATTTGCAAAGAAACAAAAAATGTATAATCTTCATAGAATGATAGAAGTCAATTGTACAAATACTTAGATTTCATTGTAATTTGACCCGATTGAACATATTGATGATTGTGCACTGAGAACTTGTTTAATTTAACTTATTTTCAATTCAATTCAGTTGAAAGTTATACGTTATAATATGGTGCAAAAGTATTACTCCGTATGTCAAAATTGCTTCAAACCCACCATTGATCCCGGTTGTCGAAGGTTCGAATACTCATATCCCTCTCTTATTATAAATATACCACATCCTTATGGCTCATTCACATAAAAAAAACTAAAATAATCTGGTGCAAATAAAGTATTTGGTCAATRTTGCTTGGATGTCAATTAAATTATCTGGAGATATTTAAAGTATGCAAGTAATGAGGCCAATACCGTTGATCCAATCCGTTGAATGCTTAATAATTATCTCTATAGTCAATGTCAATGACAATGTGTTGAAAGTTGATTGCAAGCTATATTGCTGTCCATGACACAATAGAAAATACTACATGTGAGTGAAGAGGTTTGTCTAAGAATAGAAATTAATAAAGTAAATAATAAAAGAGCTTGCTTGTTATGAAGAATTGAAGCCACTTTATTTAAATTAATGAGTCTTAACTGTTGAAGGTTGAATTTCTCTGGAGAAAATTTGTTCCTCGATTAATTTTTTTTTTGGAATATTCGGTTTATTCGTTCCGTTTGACTGAAGTATGTAAGACATTAATATCAGGTTTTTAAGGAAAGATAAGATTTTAGTAATTAGAAGTCACACAACATCTACAATAAGTATATAGAAAAGTAAAATATAATCTAAAATAATCAAGTAAATTCTTTTTCAAAGTAACTATATTGAATGAAACGTTAGAAAGCGAGAGAGACAGAGAAACATGTAGAGAGAGAAGTCATGAAAAAGGGATTTGGTCACCGTCGAAAATGATCCTGACCGTGTACTGTCGCTCCTCCCTTAGACGAACCATTATTGTTCCGCAATGTAGTGCTACTTGACACCCTTACCATCACCCCCTTGAAACCTCAGCCAACCTAAGCCAAGCCAAGCCATTATCATCCACCTTCACAGCCCAAACAAACTGTACTTTATCTCTCCGAAACACCATCAAAATTTAATGTAGTAGAGGAAGCATTATCCCCCTGCAAGCTTCAATTACCATGAACTATCTTCCTCCTGGAAGTTAGCCATTATATTCAAAGTAATGGGTAAATTTTTCGAGCAGGTATTTGTTCAAGAAGCTCAATAAGTTTTGGAAGTTTAAGGGTTACTCAATATGGACCTGCTAGGAAGGGGTTTCCATGTTCTCCGTGTTACTAAAGAAGAATAAAGCTATATTCTGAATGAAGGACCTTAGTTCCTCCACTCTTGTTATATTTACACACAACTATGGGAACCAGACTTTAAAGTAACATAGGCAACAGTAACTAAACCACTTTGCTTAATCTACCAGATTGTGTTCACTCGACACCGTTCTTAAAGACAATGGGAATACCTTCAGAGTCTTTATCAAGGGAGAGGTGAAGCAATGGGTAAAATGACGATCCAAAGGTAAGAATTCTTGTGCTTGTTTCTGGATGCAGGCTAAAGTCCTCATTTGGATAGGCCATTTGAAACAAGATCTGCACTGGGAAAATGTACCCAATCTCTACAATTAGACATTCTCAGTTCAATTGCCCACAATATTCACCATGTTCCACGATTACATCTAAAAACTTTACACTTTCCCCACCGAAACTCTACCCAAACCAAATCACTCTTAAATCTACCACTACACAACCAATCCCTATTATGGAACAACCTTGAACAAACACTCAACCTAGCAATTTAGACGAAAGTCTTTCAAGAATCTGAAAAAAAGAAAATTTGAGGAGGAACAAGAGGCTAGGAAAAAGAAACAATTTGGAAAGAGAAGACACCGGAAATAACCGTTGGATCGACTGACAATACAAGAGGGGGGGTGAATTGAATTGGTGGAACTTAGCACTTTTTGCAAAATAAAAAGAAACTTAAACTAAAGGAATTTGAGACTAGAGATTTTTCAACACAAAAACTCTAGACAAACGCCAAGAGAGGAAAACTGTGGCCTGATGCACACAACAGGACTTCGTCTATATTATATTAGGATGCAACACCTAAATACAATCTAATACCCTAGTTCTCAGTTCCCTAGGAACTTCTTGAAACCCTCGTTCTCAGTTCACAATGACTTCTTGAACCCTCTAACTCTCGATTTCCTTGAAATCCCTCGGTATGAAACTCAAAAACCCTCGCTTCAATACGCAGAAAGAAGCACTTTCAAACTCAATAAACAATAAACTTAAATCCTTGGCACAATATGAAAGTAATAGCTCTGATTGAATTCTTTGCTCAAGTGTGTGTTTGATTAATTACCAACTTAATATATTTATAGTGTGACAGTAAGCGTTGAAAGCAAGTAGTAGCCCACTACCACATTACTCCTTTTTTGTAGGAGTGATGCTTGTAGTGGAACTTGACTACCAAGCTCCATAACACTACGATTCTCACTAAGTCATTTTTAGCCATTTTCTCATCCTTAAATATCTCAGTTAGTTGGATTAAATATACCAATAAACACACGTTTTTCCTTAAAACAAACTTCCTATATTTAAGGAATCTTTAAAACACACAAGATCTTTTCAGAAACAAAAACATTTTATTCCAAAAGATATAACATAAAGTTTTAAGAATGTTCTAACAGAAAAATGATCTTTAATATTTTATAAATGATTTTTATTTTATCTTATAAACAAATATCTTTAGGCCTTATTTTGATATATACCTTTATATAAATAACGGATTAATATTTCTTTAATAAAATAAATCACAAATTAACATTATTTCCTTTTATCCTTGAGCAATTATTCCATATTTTAATGCTAAGCAGTACAAATAAATCTAGAAACCCTAAACCTATTAACCACAATTCGAGTCATCTTTCCAAGGAACTCAACCTTCCTTGATAATGTCGAGTCTTCTTTTCCAAGGAGGCTCAACCTTCCTTGATTTGAACTTCTTCCTTGAGTTCTTCCACAACATCAACTAATCACAGGAACTCCTTCCTTCTCCTAAGGATACTCTCGATCCATTAAGATTCCTGAAGTATGGATCTTTAAACACATCACTAAACACACATATTAGATAATATGCAGAGAGCTTGCTTTGTTGGTTTGGGTCATTCATCAAAACTTGGGTTCAACAATATTCCCCTTTTTGATGATGCCAAACCAAGCAAACTCTGTAACTCAATATAAACCATAATTCAATAATGTCGTTAGTGCATTAATAGCTAATTAAGTACAGGATATATAAGAGAACAAAACACATGAAAAGTTTTGAATTTTACCCTTATACATTACTTTATTAAACTGCAAGGAACTCAAGTAGCTAATGCTAAAACTTGATCATCAACCTGTAATACCAAAGAGTTTTGCTTTCCTTTCCCCTTTTGTTTCATCAAAAAGTAAAACACTACATATATCTCATAGCACAACACCAATAGAAAGTATATTGGTGTACCCTTTCAAGCATTAATTCCAAGCTGAATAATAATTTTAATCATAAGCATAATTCAAGCAAAATATATATTATTATATATAGTCATCCAAAATATAAAGCCCATAATAGTTCAAATTTAAGAAAATTATATATAAATACCCCTTAGCAAAAGAGATACCAAAAGCACAATTGTTATTTAGTTACAGACCATAATTAAATAATATGTTTGAATAAATTAATAATGTTTGGGGGCAGAATAGCTAAATGCAGGATGGGGAATTAATTCTTGGAAATGCTGACCTCCACCGGATCTCCAAATTCTTCTAGCATGGCATCAGCCTTGGTCAAGATCCCCTTCTGACCCTTTGCCATCTGAATTGAAGCTTCATTGAGACCCTTGACGAGACCTTGAGTGTGGCAGACTGTTGCTGGAGCCAGACCTCTCATGGTGGCAAGACGAGAGAGGACTCCATTCAAGCTTGCTGTTAACATTTTGGACCGTTGCTTGGATGTTTCTCAGTTCGCAGAGAATGTGGATGGACTGAAACCATCAAACCCTTGTCCAGTTGTCATAGCAAACATCCATAGCAAAAGGCTCTTCCTTCTATTCCTTGGGAGCAGGGCGTCCACAACTGGTTCCTTCTTTTTTTGCTTTCTCCTCTTCTGCATCTAGATCAAATTAAGATTGCAGTGCTCCTTCTCTGCAGCCTTTCCTTGTGTTTCTACCACTTTTCCTCAAAGCTCCCCTTCCCCTGCACGACCTCTTTCCTCTACCAGTAGATCTAGGCACTGACATCTCCTTAACCTAACCGGTTCCTCAACAATCTCAGGAGTTTCTTCCTTCTCTGTTTCACTCTTTTCAGCAGGTCTATTCCCATCATTCTCCTCATCTTGTTCCTCCTCACTAATGTCATCCTCATACACATACCTTCTTCCCTCACTGCCAACCCTAATCTATGCAAAGTGCTAGGATTGATGAAGTTTGTTGTTGCCATAGTGAGAACATCTTTGTTAGGTTTGATATTGAAGCTCTCAAAAAGTGTCCAGCAGTTACCATAACCAAATTTCATGTTCTTTAATATGTAGTGGTCAAGGTGTTGCTATCATCAGGATGGGAAAGTTGATTTTTATTTTTATTTCAAGGCAATAAATGACAAGGCATCAAGATGATTTGCCTCTCTCTCTTTTTGTGTGCGTGTGGAATGATAGATCTTGAAAACAAGATGAAAAAGCAAATTTTGAATTGGGCTGAAATTTCTGTGATTGGTTTTAATTGGTCAGCACTGCCTCCTATATGTACAACCATCTATCAATACTCACACCATTGTAAGATTTCCTCACCATCTCCATCCTCACCTTTCTCCTCATAATAACCCTAAAGTACTCATCAAACCCTCGTTTGGACACCAAAAGCCTCACTCAAATCAGGAGTAGTAAACTCAATTTCACGATTTTCATCTTAAAGAAATTACTCCCTCCTCATACTTAAATGTTTCAACAAATTTCTCCATTTAAATTATATGAATAACATTCTTAAACCCAATGCTAAATAAATCAGTCCAACCTTAAATTCAAGAATATCAAGAGTTGAAGTGAAACTAACATGCCGACACCAATCGATGTTATGGCATTCCCCTATGAAATTGCACTATCTGGACTCAATTCGAACTCGACTGGGGTTTTCCTCCATTTTTTCAATCGGATCTCCAAGCTCTTTCCATTCTTCTTTCGGTGTTTTGAATTTCCTTCATTTTCGACAAGCTCAACAATTTCATGATGGTGTTTTCGGGTTGGAGGATACTCATGGCAGCTAGTTGAGTTGAGTTTGAAGTGAGAAGAGTGTTTTTGTGGAAGTGTGATAGAAAGGTAAGTTTTTGACAATTTGCTTGCATATTATAAGAGTGAAAGAAGGTGCAGTAACGAGTATGGTGGTGGGAAGAGTGCACTTTTGGGCGGTCAAAAGTAGATGGAGCAATTACTAGTCGGTCGATATATATTTTATAAGATGTGCATTATTGACAGGTATAAGTGATACTATATATTCCATTGAACAATATATCTTGCATTCGGTTGAGTGAATTAGGCAAATTAATTTCTCGAATGCAATACAACTAATTGGATCTTGATTTTCTTGAAGATTATTTATTGAATTAGTCCGAAATAAAATTGGGAAATAAAAGATATAAAATAATTTGTTTTGTGTTTAGAGAATATTTGGTTTGAACTATGAACCAAACAAATTTGGGCTTACACTTTATCATACTTTACATAGTTTAGCACTGACTTTGAATTTCAACAAATGATTTTCATTTAACACAAATGAAATATATATGCATATTGGATAAGCTAATCCCACATAAAAGTGTGCATGAACACACACACACACACAACACACACACACACACAACACACACACACACACACCACACACAACACACCACACACACACACACAACACACACACACCAACAACACACACACACACACACACACACACACCAACACACACACACATATATTTTTATGATCTATACCTTGGGGGTCACTGATCTCTTTCTTTTC
>SNQN01006217.1:0-36150 GCA_008642245.1 Bassia scoparia | reverse complement strand
TCAGATTATTCACTAAAGACCACCAAAAGATAGAATTAATCATTTCCATTTTTCCAAAATAGAAAAGGTTTGTTTAAAAAGTCAAATTTTATTACTAAAATGTCGTTAATGTGCATCTTTGGAACTTCCCTTTTTCCATGGTGATACAACCCCAACAAATATTGATAGTATGTTGCAATGTTTGATTTTTTTTTAGAACAAGAGAATGTTACGGAGTAATTCATTAGTTGAAAGTCATACGATATTTTCAATAAAAATAAAAAATAACCAAATACATATAAAGATGGATCAAATTAAAATCAACTTTGACAAAAGTTATATCGTTATAAGATATATGCTAGTACTGTCGTTCCTCTTTTAGCTCGTTACTTTTTCATACAACTTTTCACGAGGAATTTCTATCCATTTGCAATGTTTGGAAGTTTTTGAAYCTCCTGAAATTATTGATTGAGATTTCCAAATTTCAAATCATTTCGGCACTAACCTAGAGCAAGTAATAGACTTGCTGGATTGCTCAAACACTAACCTCTCTTTTGGCTAGATTGTATGGTTTGGTGACTTGCCTATGTTATTAGGCTTCTAATATATTATTGCCCCATTGACTCAAAAAAAAAAAAAAAAAATATCATTTCGGCACTCATTTCCCTACTAGAAAGACAATAACCGCAATCACTATTCACGTGAGGGGAAGGAAAGTGTCAAAAACTCAAAATCATTCCCCGGCTCCGAAATCCAAGTAGCTAATTTCCCAAGCCGGGCACCCGACCCAATTTCTTACCACGAAACATTTTGGCCAATCTACCGTCCGTTGTAAAACCCGTTTCAATTTCTAGGGTTTAGACTCTGAGTTGCTTCTCTCCTATTCTCTCCACTTCACTGATCATCTCTAATGGTGGAAATCTCACGTCCAAGTTAGTTTTTCGCGCAATTAAAGCAGCCATTGCTACGAATTCGTTACATCCAAGAACAAATTAGGGTTCTCAATCAGTGTGATATTGTATTCATTCTCGCATTTTTTATCGCAATCGAATAAAATCATAAGAAGATGCAATTTCTGACTCGAATCGTATCTCGCAATCCTCATTCAACTTACTATAGCGGTGCGAGTGTTGTTGTATCAAAGTATCTCAGAAATTCCAGGGTTTTCTCGAGTGATTCGCAAAATGGAGGTGGAAATGAAGGCGATTTTAATCCATGGGGGAAGCTAACCGGTGAAACCGGCAACTTTGTGTGGGATGATGCGGGTGCTTCTTCATGGTCAACTGGTTTGACCAAAGACTTCTTCGATGGAGAAGCTGTAGGCCATCAGGTTTCTCCTGATTCGGTATCGGCACTGACACCGGCAGCAGCACCGGCATCGTCATCATCTAAGGGTCGAGCTTCTGGAGCTGCGAATGATCTCTTGGAGGAATCAGTGAGGATGAAATTGAACAAATTGCAGCGAGAGGCGAGGGCGGCGGCGAGGTTTGACCCCTCGAACAGGGAGGCGGAGTTGTATGATGAGAAGACGAAGGAGACGAGTGTGTTGTTGAAGCAGATTATTGAGCCTGGCGCTAGGGGTTCTTACTTGAAAGATTCCGAAAAGTCTGAGATGTATAAGTTGCATAAGGAGAATCCTGAGGTTTACACGATCGAACGATTGGCGAAGGATTATCGGATCATGAGGCAGAGAGTGGCTGCCATTCTTTGGCTTAAGGAGATGGAGGAAGAAGAGGAGAAGAAGCGTGGGGAGCCTCTTGATGATTCTGTTGAGCTCTTGCTTGATACGTGCCCCGAGTAAGTTATTGCTTTGTTTGCTGCTGCATTTTCGAGTTTAATTATTGCGAATCAGTTTTTTGGATTGTGCATTACACTAATTGGTGCTTGAATTTGTATTATTGCTTGTTTGATTTGTGATGAGAAAGTATGTTGATACGATTGGAAGGGATGTCTTCTTGCTGAGTGTTTGGATGATTGGTCAATTTAATCTAAATGTCTTTTGATTGCTTGTTCCATATGAGGGGATGTCCATCTCTATGTCGTAGTTCATCACTTTACTAACTGATTTCTATGCCGTGGTATTGTGCATTTGTGCATATGATGGGTGGAGTGATTGTTATCCTGAAGATATAGTGTTCCTATAATTACTATGGCAAAGTGAAAATGTTGAAGTGATCTTTCCGTTCTCATCCATATTTTGTTCATTCAACGTGTATAAGGTATGTATCATTGTGTGGGATAAAACTGATTTTTATTTTTCTCGTTTGTGTGTGTGTGTGTGGTGGTTGGGGGGTGCTCACTAATGATTTTGGGTTCCTCCGATATGTCCTCCTTGTTGCCGTTAAGCTTTTCTTKACTCGTGTTTGTTGATCCACCAAGATATGTCTAGAGTCTAGAATACTTGTTCAGCTCATAGATAAACATACCAATCTCGACAGAGAGGCAAAATCATTGTTAATTCTAGTTTGGATTTTTGTGGGCATTTTTAGATGTATTTCTTGTGGCCCTCTTGGCTTGTGGACTATCGAGACCAAGGATTGTTGCCCCCTTCTGTAAATGGATGACTTGTGTTGTCTTTCTGTGGAAAGTACAAGCAAATGCATACATTTGACTTGTGTATTGAATTTAGACCCTTTTTTTAAAAAAAATTATGTTACATTTGACTTCCATGTGCCCTGTTCTTAGCTTCTGTATAGGTATTGGAGTAGTGTTGCTTTTGAGCAGATCTTATGATCAAATTTGTGGATCATGTGGTGTAGAAAGTTAACACAGATTAAGGAGACACTTGTTAAGGCAAATAGGCAATAGAGTGAATCAAAAYYCTGATGGCAGTAAGCAAGGCCCAGGCAGTGGAGAATTCCACTTCAAGTTTGATTTTAAGGATCGCTCAAAAGTGCTAAGCTATGGTGGAAATGGGAGAATATATCAGTTCTTGAGCCACTCGTACACTTGACTTTTATTGACAAAATTGGTCTGCTTCAGATTGATGATGATGATGTTTTACTAGGGGATAAGATAAGAGAATTTTATGTTAATATGTCAGTTAACTTTTAGAATAGTTATTCAAATAGTGCTTTAACAATAGTTGATTTGAAATATAATTTAACCCCAAAATTAATGTAATTTTGAAATCGATAAGTTTAGCCATTTAAAGGAAGATGAGATACCGATCATTGTGAATCCGTTTGTCCTACATGTTGGTATTTATTTCTTGGAGTTGGATAAGATGAGTGTGTTTAAATTTAAATGAGTTTGGGATTAGAGCTAGTCAATGAAAGAAAACCGATATCTATTGTAGAACTTTACCTTAAAAAAGATACAAAAATGTGACAAGGAGCTGCTAGATCGAAATAGGGATTTAACTTATGATTCTGATTTGAGAAGTAGCTTCCTGACCAGGACTTGATTTTTTCCACAATGCATTCCTTTTTTCAGTCTAGCAATCTCTATTTCTCTCTCTGAAGAAAAGCACTATGCAACACAAAATGTATTTTAGGTCAAGTGTCTTGTACTCCCTCCATTGCGTTTTAAATGCATCACTTGATATTARRTGAAAGAGGTAAAATATTCAAGTGTTGCATTTAAAATGTAACAGACGAAATACTTTTGTAGTTTGATCTTTTGAGTTAGCAGCCTCTAGGGATGTTTGTGTTTGAACGCTTTTGTTCTTATTCTTCTTGGCTAGTGGATCATGGTTTGATTGTGTTCGAAGTTGGCTGAAATTACCATTTGAAGTATCACTTCCCCCTTAATGTTTGATATCCACAGCATTATAATAATAATAATAATAATAATAATAATAATAATAATAATAATAATAATAACAATAATAATAATAATAATAATAATAATAATAATAATAATAATAATAATAATAATAATAATAAAAATAAAAATAAAATATAATATAATACCTTTAAAAGAAGAAAATAACTATAGTGCACTGCTGATCACAGAACCCGAATTTGCCTGTGCTGTATGTGTAGCTTGTTCGGTCAATTAGTCCTTGTGATGAAATGGGAGCAAATTTGAATTAATTTTTATCATAATAAAAAAAGCCTTCAGGTAGCTTTAGGCTTCTGTGCTGCCACACTGGTCCTGTTGGAGTAAGCCTTCAGGTAGCTTTAGGCTTCTGTGCTGCCACACTGGTCCTGTTGGAGTGTCTGTAGAAAACTGTCAATTTGTTTGTTAAAGTTTGACTGTCATTTCTTCAATTCACTCCATTGTCTCATCTTTTGCAGATTCTTCATCTCCCATGATAGAGAGTTTCATGTAGCCTCACTTCCATACAAACCTGACTTTAAGGTCATGCCTGAGGGTTGGGACGGCACCACTAGAGATCCTGATGAAGTACACTATGAGATATCCAAGAAGGAAGATGATATATTGTATGAAGAATTCATGCAGAGATTTAATTTCAACAAGATGAAAGTAAGTGTTACAGAATTTCATTTTTTTTTTGTTGCCATGCTTTGGGTTATGGCTATGGTCACACTTATATCTAAATATTTGAGGAGAAAATTAAATAAAAATTTCGAACAGACAGGGCCCAGGGTATATATACTCTGTATGTTGTTAAATCATTTCATCAGATCATTGACATCCTTTGTTTTTAATGGACTAATCCCTTTTTTTCAAATCCAAAATAGAATTTAAACATGTTTATGATGTGTATATAATATCAACAGAATATCTTTTTATCTTTGTATAAAGTATTCTCTATTCTTATGAACAGTTCAAGAATGAGGTCAAAGTGCACAAGTATAGTAGGAGGCGCCCTTCAGATGGATGGAGTTTCACAGTGGAGAAACTAGGATCTCGAGGAAAGCGTGGAGCAAGTGGTGGATGGAAATTTGTGAGTCAACCAGATGGATCAACAAGACCTTTGAACGAGACGGAAAAGATGTATGTCAAGAGGGAAACTCCTCGTCGTCGCAGGAAAATTCTCCCATAAAATCTCTAGTAACCATAGTTTAGGCAGCAAATTCAAAATTGAGTTTACCTGTATGATAGAGCTCTTCTTTGCTCCAAAATTGTACGGTTTCAAGTCGGCACCTTTTGTACCCCTGGATCTGGCGTTGGCTGATAATGTCAACGGATATGAAAACGAAGGAATTGTTGACATATCTCTAGGGGCAAATAAAATGATCCACTCGTTATTTTGGCAGTTCACTTGTTAGGTTTCCTTTCTTGGGTATAGATTTTTTAACTAGTAGTTCGATTAGTATACCCTTTTGAGTGGATCATTGTGCCCAATCTGGGGATTGATTTAGTGCTATTCGAATTAACTTTACATCAGGCTTTGATCCTAATATTTTGTCCTGAGTGAGTTTCTGCCTGTTTTGTATACAGATGTGTATGAACAATGAAGAATTGTTTTGGCTTTTAAATCATTCATTCAAGATTTCGAAATCGAAGGTCGAATTTGTTAGGCCGTTGTTGGCCATAACTGGAATTGTTCATAAACCATTTTGGATGTTGTTTTATAAAACAATAATAAAAACAGGTCAATTTGCGGCAAGTGCTTCTCTCGTCACACCAGTTGGCAGATTGGTCTTTCCATGTTAAGTAGTGCATTGCAGTAAGATGTTTTGGCAACATTGAATGAATTGTGTTTTATAATCAAGAAGGGATGATATTGATATTGATATTGATATTGGCGTTGACTTGACTAACAAAGGTTTGTGTCACAAGCAGTACAGGTAATATGTAGTGGAGCATTAGCACACTTGAAAATGATGCATTTTGGTCTATCAAGAATGCCGACCCAAACCTTGCTCATCACTCATCATCAACCGTGGCCGGGGAAAACCAACGCCTGAACTCAAGGTCGGCAGGGTGGAACCATGGAGGGGTATGGCCGGTTGGGACCTTAATAGCGTAGGCGGTTGACCATTACTCGACAATTTTTTTGAATTACCATACAAAATTACAAATATACATGTGGCATAATGTAAGACATAAGTTTTTGAAGTATTGGATATTGAATACGAAAGGGAATTGGCTGATATACTGATTTCTTTCAAAATGCATCTTCAAATCACATGCACAACTGTCTATAACAATGTCATACTCCATGTTGCAGAATATGTTACGCTTATTCATGTGGCTTATGTAAAGGATTCATAGTTCCTTGCTTTTTAGGAACTCAAACCATTCTATTCGTTTCATGATTTTTGCATCATTTCCCTTTTCTCGTTGTCCTTAAATCTTTGCTTTATTTTTGTTATTTGTTCTCTATTTTTCACCAAAGTCATTGTCAAAGTTATATATTTAGCAATTTCCATAAAAAGCCGCATAATAATCCTTTTTGGGATTTTTCCTCATATACCCCTGAGATATTGCGTAATAGCTCATATACCCCTGAACTTTGAACGCTTTCATAATACCCCTGAACTATAGGATTATAGTTAATCACATTTTTTGAATATTTACATAACTATTTCATTACTTTCACTGTACCTACTTTTTATATAAATATATCTCCATGAAAAAAAAAAAAAAAAAAAAAAATTAAAATTTTTTTGTTTATTTTTCATGGAGTTAAGCATTTTTGAATCATTTTTTTCCCGTAGTGCATTTAAATGTATGTAAATTCTTTTGAAATTATCTTGGAATTTTTTTTTGGAAATGATAACGGTTTGTAGTAAGTACATAGGGTATGAGGAAAAAGGTAAAAAAAAAAGTTATAGACTCTGAAAAATGGTTTTTCTTTCAAATTACCCCTCCTAACTAAAGGGCTACATCAGCTCAAGAAAATATCAAAAACTCAGGGGTATTATGAAGCATTTTCAAAAAGTTCAGGGATATATGAGCTATTCGCAAACCTCAGGGATATGAGGGAAAAAATCCCATCTCTTTTATAATATAAACCGCATACTTTTCTCTCACCGTAACGAAATAGAAAGAAAGAGGTTCATAGTTTCTTTCTAGTCAAGCTGACATTGTTCTGTTTAATGTTCTTCTTCAAAATATTATTTTAACTACAATGTACTTTACTTAGAGGTGAAAATCAAAATCACAATTCATTTGGATTAGTTTAGACTGATAATTGAATCTTACTTAATCTCATACCGTTTCACTCTCTAACAACGTCACGAACACTTTAACTATGCTATGAGCACGATATGTTGATTGTTGTGAGTAGTACACAGATTCCTTTTTCATATCCTTGAACGACACCATAACAAAAAGACCAGATTTGGTTGTTTTAGTTTTAAATCGTCAGTAAATAGTCGCATAAAAAATAATACTGGAAAGCTTCTAGTGTTTAAGTTCATGTATTATTGTATGGAAGATATACACTACGCAGAAAGGGGCAAGATCCACATACACAGTGAGGTAATCGTAATTCAATTGTCATCTTATGAAAGTGATTAAGAGGAATGAAGATTTAAAGAGCTTTGAATTGTCAATAAAAAAACCAAATCAACTTGTGGTGAAGGCATAAAAAGCGGGATGATTCGGGGATGTAGTGGTGAAGTTTTCAAGCATCAGACTACCTAATATTGAGTGGCTTGTTCCCATCGTAACCACCAATCAAATTAGAACTACGTTTTTGACACATTGAAAGAAATTAACTTCAAAATCAAAATTTGTTTTTTCTTTTTTCTTTTTTTACTTTGGCGATTTTCTCTCCATAGCAATTTCATTACCAAACGTAACGGACAATTACGCGTTGTCTCTGCTCTCTTCTCTCTTTCCTCTCTTCTCTCGCAAATGTTGCCTTTCGAAGAAGAAAGAAAAGGCAGTTCTGAGAAAGAAAAGAATTAGCTGCAGAGGATGAGAGAGTTGCCCAAAACGTTCAAACGGTGGAGAAAAAAAATTGAACATTAAAAAGTCTGACTTCTTCTTTATTTGCTCACAATTTTACAACGTTTAACAAGGAGCCTCCTTTAGGTTTTATTGATCTGTTTTCGGAATTCATAACCGCATGTTGCGGAAAAGTCTATTTATCCAATATCGAGAGTAATAGTCTTGATGTCACAGTTGGCTGTATAATGCCATCATTTCTCTGTATTTTCAGCCAAATGTGCGTGTTCTCTTCACGTTTATATATCAATTTACAAGATTTTGTTCTCTGTATTTTATTGCATTTCTGCATTTTTTGTTTATTTTTTTGTTTTATAATTTCAGGAGGCAGTGATTTCCAAAAAATCTTGGGCTTTTACAAGGTTTATTGGGATTCTGATTGAATTGAAATGAATTGCGTTTGTTTTGCATTTGGGCAGATTACCCGTTAATGGGTATGTCAAACGACAATGTTAAGGGCTTTTTGCTGTTTCATCAAGCGTTTTTATAGGGTCAAGCTTCATCATTAAGAAAAAAGGTCTCATGAAAGCTGGTGCTACTGGTACTAGAGCAGGTTTGTTTTGATCTCCTCATCTTTTGGAATTTGGATTACTTTATTGTTGTTATTGTTGTGTATGAATGAAATTCATCATGTAAATGATGTTTTTTTAATCATTATTTKTTGGAAATGAAATCTTGGGATTGTTCCTGTTGATTGATTGGCACTTCTTTGATTAGAAAGATATTTATTTATCTTTGAATTGATTGTTTTTAGGATCTGGAGGTCACTCTTACCTATATGAACCATGGTGGTGGGCTGGAATGATTGCAAGTAAGTCATAGTTCAACACTTCTTTTTGGGTTATTTTTCTTGTAAAAAAAAGGAAAAGAAAATAGTTACTATTATTGTCCCCATTATAAAGACTACTTATATTCTCTCTGTTTTCTTGTTTGTGTATATTAGCCTTTCAAYTTACTAGTAAAATTTGTGATGTTGAGTCGAATTGTGGATTGATACCTTCATGTGCAATTTTTAGTGATTGTTGGGGAGATAGCTAATTTCGCAGCATATGCTTTTGCGCCGGCCATTCTTGTCACGCCTTTGGGAGCTCTTAGTATCATTTTCAGGTATATATGGCCGATGCAGCTCTTTCACCTGATTGAATTGATTTTCATTCCTTTGTCATTAAGACAATCTCCTAACCTTAGTTTCTGTAATGCAGTTCAGTTCTAGCTCATTTTATCCTGAAGGAAAAGTTGCACATTTTTGGTATGCTTGGGTGTGTTCTCTGTGTAGTTGGGTCCACCACTATTGTTTTACATGCCCCACATGAGAGGGATATTGAATCAGTTAGACAAGTATGGCATTTAGCCACAGAGCCAGGTAATTGCATATGCTACCTTCTCAGCTTGTCTTTGTCTAAGTGAATAATAGTCTTGAACTTTACATGGTGTTAGCCATSGCTTTCTTTCAATGATTGAATCGAATTTTCTCCAAGAGCCAATTTTTCTTTATGTGTACCTTTTTTCATTGTGTAAATCACCAAGATGAGTGTTCACTCRGCTCGCAACTTGCTTACTGTTAATCTCTTCTTGACGTGCTGGTTGTATTAGCTTTGATACATCACTCTCTGCAATTGTCTAGTTCGTTGAGATGCTGACTAAACAAAATTTCACTGTAAACAGGTTTCCTTGTGTATGCTGGTATCGTGATCATGATGGTTCTTGTCCTGATTTTCTACTATGTTCCACGTAATGGGAGAACACATATGATAGTGTATATTGGAATATGCTCCCTCATGGGTTCTCTTACGGTCAGTTTCCAAAGTCCAGGGTTAACACCTTCCACAATCATAGATTTCTGGCTTAGCTATTCATTTCTCTGACCTGATTTGTTTCCACTTTTGTAGGTTATGTGTGTCAAAGCTGTGAGTATTGCCTTGAAGTTGACTTTTGAAGGAAACAACCAGTTCAAGTACTTTCAAGCATGGTTCTTCACCATAGTTGTAATTGTCTGCTGTCTCATGCAAATAAACTACTTGAATAAGGTAATTTACAAAGTGCTGTTTTTCTGTGGTGTATCGTGTATGTATATTGCAGGGTGCTGRATTGTTGCTATTGTTTCTCTGTGTTGGATTATTGACATTCAGAGAAACTTTTTTAAGTATTTTATATTTTCCGTTCTAACTATCTTTGACCTGCTGTCAGAAAGTGATTTGTTTTTCTTTATTAAATAAATCTATATTATTATAACATCCCATGAAATTTAGTCTATAATGCTTTTAGTTGCTGACAACATTTTATTTCATGGAGTTGTAGCATGTTTCTCTTGTTGCTATTGTATAGTTCGTCTTAGGTCTCAATTCCTTTCTTTACTCAGGTGTTGTGATAAGATGTTTCTTTCTTTGCAAAAGCAATTACCATGGTATCTTTATATTTGACCCTTAAGTATTCATCAGTATAGGCTGTATAGAGTAGTTCTACGAGCTGGCTATTGTCTAATAGAAACTGCTGTTCTTCCATTAACCAATATGCATTACTGTGAATCTTATGACCAAGTATACTGGAATGGCGGGGTGCTTAGTATTGGGTTAAAGACTCAAAATTTCTAATACATTGTTACTTGTTTGTCTGCCATTTGATGCTTCTTTTGACGACCTCGAAATTGGAATTGTAAGATACTATACATCTTCATATGTATATCTTGTTATAACGAGTAAGAGACAATGTTATTTTATTGCACCCTTGATAGTGAGGGAACAAAAGGTTGACTAAAGATAAAATGAAATTAGGTTTAGATTTGGCTTGCCCTGAAATCTCGATAAGTTATGGATAAATCTAGATTAAAAAAAAGCTGTGGTGGTTGAGGATTCTATGTATTGTATACAAAAGCTGCCCCTTGGGGCTCTCATGTATCTTTTATCTAGGTTCTCTGTTGCATCTCTTAATTTACTGTAGTTTATCTTGGATCATACTTTGTTCCTGTGATTGCCACTAGTGCTAATACCTCATGAGATTCATCACGTGGTTATTAATTTTCTTTACATGCACATCCTTGTGCAAGGTGGTTCAAATCATTCTATTCAGTTGGCACGAATCATCCCAACTATGAGTGATCATCTAATTTCTTCTCTATTTAGTCGGCATGAATCATACCAATTTTATTTTCTCTAATTTTTCTTACTCCTCACTCTGCATAATTTCTTCTTGCCACCTCCCTGCCAACATATCTGCCAGCAGCATGTACTGTGTTTGCTATCATAACATGGGGTTCTACAGTATGTAGTGATTTAGAAATTGTGTTACAACAAAGTTGTATGACTGTATAAGAAGCAGCATCTTTATGTTTTCCTCCGAGTCCTCATATTTTCCTCAGAAATAATAAATAGACTAAGGAGAAACTATTCCATTGTGGTTGATTAAATGGAGCTGCAAATATATCCCATTGTTCACATTTTGTTTGTCCTGTTTCTATTCCAGTTTTTAAGCTACTTATGAGAAATTAGGTTTGGTGTTATGAAGAAAGCAAGGGATATATATATAAAGAATCGCCGTATTCTTATTTCACATCTGTTATTATCATAGAAATAACTTCAAAAAGGTGTCAGCAAAGCTTTGAGGAATTTTTTTTTTTGATTTGATTGAATATACTGCAGCGTATCTAGACTTTGAAGAAGCCAATGTTTGATGTCTATGCATCTCACTTAAAACTTTTAATAATTTTAAATTAAGGAGATGATGATATCAGCTACTTCATTTGTATTTAGATGCAACGGTAAATGAGTCGAGATAGATAAAATGTCATGTGATCAAGAGAGAGAAAGGAAGAAATGATATCCAAAGAAATGAATAAAATTGTTGCATCTATTATAAAATTTCTTAAAAGGAGGAAGTATATGTTATTGGAGGTAATCTCTTTGGAGTAACTTAGTTGAGGGGATAGATGTCACAGAAATTGCTGTTATGCTGGTGTAGTTCTAGATCTTAAAGACATGTAAATTGCCACCCCACCTTGGCTGTCATGAGACTCAGACAAGAATAAAAGTTCTTCAAAGGAACTTGCAATTACTTGGTATCTTTAAGTAGCCAAATTGATGGCGCTAAACTGCTGAAGAAAGAACAGTGTAGCATAGACCTAAATAAGGTATTTTTCCTTCCTAAGTAATGAAGAGACTGTAATAAGTTAGGTAAAGCTCAATCAAACCTTGTTCTCTAAATAAAAAAACTAGTAAGAATGGGTTTTCTCAAGCTCATTGAATAAACTTGTAAGTTTGAACGTCTGCTTTTCTTATATTTTTCGTGATGTTAATCATAGTTTATTTAATATGTTGCACCTTTTTTTTTTTAAACTTAAAATAGTAAATCTCCCCTGATATATGGCTCTCTGCATATTCTTGAATTTTAAAGTTTTAGCTATTTTTTATTTTTTTTATATTGATAACGCTCTGCTATATTTCCTAAACTAACTTAAGATACAATGTAGCTGCCAACTTGCCATTGGTTAAAAGATTAGAAAGCATGATATGTTTATGGAAATTTTTGTTGTGTAACCATCTTTTCTAAGCCTCATTTTGCAAAAAACCATCTTTTGTTGCCGAAATTGTTTAAAACCATCTTTTCTCATACCTTATTTTGTTGATCACCACCTTTACGTCGGATTCTGGCGTTGACCCGCACGTGCAAGTCACATGCATAATTAAAAAACCTTTTTTTTTCTCCATTTCTTTCCTCATTTCACTTAATTTATAACCCTAACTTACATATGTTCAATTGTTCTTCTCATTAATTAAGGGAAAAGGGAAAAWAATAATAATAAAATACAATTTTAAGTGATCACGTGACATGCAGTAGTATGTCCTTAGCTATGAAATCATTAAAGGTACTAATTTATGATTTTAATATTTTTAAAGGGGCATCCTGTAGTTTCTTTACATCCACATCTTGAAAAGTCTTCATGGTACCTCTGTGGGACTGTTCTTTCAAAAATTTCTAATCATCCATGTGGTTCCAAGAATGTCTATATGTTCTAACCTTTGACTTTATCTCTAAAGTTCTTTTATAAGTTAATTTCAGAATTCATTGTCTAACTCTATTAAAACCCCATAAAATAAACAAATTTATATGAATACTTCTGTACTCCACTGGCCTGCTAAAACAAATTTGTTTAAATACTTTAGACTTAGTCATGATATACTAGTGCTGAAACATGAAACATTTGACATGATTTCCTTTTTGATAGATTATATGGTGGTATGTTTTGCAAAGCTTGAACCTTCACACCGTGTTTGTCTTTTAACTCAATCAAACAGACAGTTGAGTGAAAACAGGAAAAAAAAAAAATCTGTACTAGCTCATTGTTTGATGAGAACTGATAAGCTTACCAATTTCCCTTAAGAACCAATTGAAAAGAATTTTGGAATTTTGCTTTCTGAGCATGCAAGGTTTTAATATTACCTAGTTTTTAAAATTTGTTTAACACTGTTTTACAAAATGGCTACCTACATATATATTCTAATGAAATTTGAATCCGTGCAGGCACTCGACACTTTCAACACTGCTGTAGTATCTCCTGTCTACTATGTCATGTTTACTTCATTCACCATCCTTGCAAGTATGATCATGTTTAAGGTAACTATCTTACTTCTGAGCTGGCAAACTATCATTCTTATGGCATAACAACAATAGTAGATGTGGTGAGGATCCCATGAGAACTCTTTTAAATATGAGAACCCAGAACATGACATCTTAAGATGTCGACATAAGCTAGGCAAATTTAGAGCACACTTAGTAAGTCAGATACTCAGATGTTGAACATAAGCTTAGATAAAAGCTTATGTTCTACATCTAAAGATGTCATGTTTAACATAAATGCTTTATACATTATGGGTTCTCATAGTATAAGGGTAGTTCCTATATGAACCTAAGTCATAGTAGATTCTAGATAAAAGTTTATGAAGTTTATTAAAAAAAAAAAAAAATCTTTTATTCTACTTTAGCTTAATTTTTAGTGCTTCTGTTGCGGGGCCTTGTGGCTGAGTTTCATGAAGACACATCTTTCCGAGAAGAGATCTTTGTAAGTAGTTTAGAGAAATTGGATTGTTGGAGTACAAATCCTTGATAAAAAAAATAAAATTATAGTATGACCGTTGGCAGTTGACACTTTCAGTTTATATTTTTATCCACTTGTATGATACTCGAAAAATGTAACAATTTATTTATGTTCCTGTCTCTGATTAAGACGCTAAGTTGGGTAAAACTGTTTAGATGGATGTAAGGAGTGAATTTGGCCAAAAATTTCAATTTCATTAATTTGTTGACTTCTTTTGTGGCTTGTCCAAAATTTCAGGACTGGGATTCCCAGAATGGTTCCCAAATAGCAACAGAATTATGTGGATTTGTAACCATTCTGTCTGGGACATTTTTGCTTCACAAAACCAAAGACATGGGAAATAATCCTGCGTTGCCTCTTCCTGCTGCTACCGCTGAACTTACTAGGCAATTCAGCAACAGCTGTGGTCATGACAGTTCAAGGCGTTCTAGCCGCAACTCGAGCCCAGATCGCAATTTCAGAGAATAAGTACGACCTTGGTTTTTGAAGGTTCGACAAATGTTTTGCTGGTTGTCCCACAATCTCAACGGGATACCTGGTCTCTTGGAAGTTGGAGCGCTAAGTTTGGGCTTGAAATGTTATCTCAATACAGAATGGCCAATTTTTTTTTATTATTGGCTGAAGTGCAAGCAAATTTCTGATATAAGGGTATATATATATTGATTGCAGAAGGATTCAATTATTATTTGTAGGGAGGCAGACACGTTAGCTAGAATTTTTTGCCATTTTTTTCTCAGATCTTAGGCTGTGAATATGTTTTGGAGAATAAACAAAAAAATTCTCTTGAAGAAACTGTGATGAGTAAGAGGATTGGTACAAATTTTCTAGAACATCTTTCTTCACTCAAGCCAGCCTTTTGTTTTATTTTTTCTTTGCTGCCAATGTGGCTCAGAATTTCAATGCTTAACAAGTTCTCATGTTGGGTCACATTTGACTAATTTACCACAAGGCAGAGTGCAGAGTGCAGAGTGCAGGCAGCAGGGTGAATAACATTCATTGATTTCGTCATTACACTTGCATACCATTAAGTCATTAACCAAAGACATTGCACACCCTTCGGAAAAAAAAGAACAAACTTTTTTATTGCATTTAAAAAGAAACGGCTAAAGTACATCAAATTGTTTAATTTGAAAATCTCTACTTACGAAGTACCTAAATCTTCCAAATATTTAAACACTCCGCATCTCTCAAGTCTCAACTTAGCTTTTCATACCATCCATACCATGTTCAATTTTGGAAGTATAATTTTAACATTTATTTTTTCATGACAATATTCAATTTTAATGAGGAAGGAGTTTGGAGAATATTCAATTTTAATAACCATATACTTCGTATTTTTTAAAAGAAATAACTATTAGGGTTGAGCAAGATCGGATACCCGATCATTTTGGGTGGAATCGGAACTAGAACCGATTGGACCGGTTCCAAAATTTTTGGAACCAGAATCGGAACCGCTGGGAACRGATTTCGGAATCGGTTACCCAGTTAGATTTTTWAAAAAATAAAAATAAGTAAAAGGCAAAGATTATCCTAGCTAATTTCATAGTTGTACATGTGTATTTGGCCACAAAAATACAATGCTTTATACAATAGTATTTCAAGTTTATATAATTTGGGTTTTTTGACCTTAGCAAATGTATTTTAATAAACTCAAAAGTCATAACCAGTTACTGGGTACTGGTTTTAAAACCAGTGGTGCCGGATACCCGGTACCAGAACCGGTACCACCGGGTACCCACTGGGTATCGGTTCCAAAATTTTCATACCCAAAACCGGAARCGGTCACCATCGGTTCCTCATTTTTGAAACCAGAACCGGTAATTCCGAAACCGCCGGTTCCGYACCGATTTCAGGTACCGGACCGAGTACCCACTGTTTTTGCTCATCCCTAGCAACTATGCAAGCATATGCTCAAATAAAATCCCGAGGACTACATTTCTTGTAAAGGCTGCCATCCAAATTTTATTTTTTTCTTTAACATATGCTCATTCTATAGTTAATAGTTTATCTTCAAACATCTAGTAAAGTAATAAATACTTCTTGGATTAGTTGTAATCTCCTCATGGGAGTCTTTGTCTTATAATTAAAGCATTTAGTGTCAATAAAACTTGATTTCTAGAAATAAAACATGTTTCTCTCATCAATTTTTTTCGCATTGATTAGCGACACAAATATCATATTTAAGCTTTATTCAAGACGCGAGCATTAACGTCTATGTATTTTTACAATTAACTAGTGAAGACGATCTTTTCTTGAAATCACAATGAAACAAYAACTCAACATAAAAAAATTAGCATTGAATGATACTTGGTGGATTATCATTTATACTTATTTTTGTTTGAATTTCCAGTCCATCCAACCGATTTATGAATAGTGCACATTCATTTACGTGTTTTTAATAATAAACTTTTTTTATCAATTTAAAAAAATTTCTTTTATCATAATTTAGGCTCCAAATCAACTCSCATCATAATTACCCCAACCCGAGCGAATGGGAAATCCACCAACGGCCCCACCAGTCCCTTAGGAACAATTGTATTTGATGGACATTTTGGTCATTCCATAGTTATTTTCAGAATTTTAATTCCAATTAATCGGGGGTTAGTCTCTCCATCTCTCTCCTCCCTAAATCCCCTGCGCTTTGATCGTTAAAAATGTAAAAATTCCGACAATAATCCCTTTTCCGGTGTTCTTGTATGAATCCCTAATAAATCCTTAGTTTTCTGCGTTAATTTCTGCAATTTCCCAATTTCGTGATTTCTCCCGCTCTCAGAACCTCGAGAATTACTGGTTCAAAGCTTCAAGGTTAGTGTTCTATTCAATCACTCATCAGCTACTGAACTAACATTGATGATCTGTTCAAATCAAGCTTTTGTTTTTAGTGTAAATATCGAATTTTGGTTGGTATTTTTGGCTTGTACACATTGATTTGGGTAATGGGTAGTGGTTAATTTTTAAAATTTTTGAAGAAAATTGATGTTTGTGTAATACTATGATTCCGATGACAACTCCTCCAAGAAGGAAGAAATGGAGTGAGGCAGAGGAAAAAACACTAATTGACAGATATGGGGAATTGGTATGTAATGGGAGCTTAGCAAAGATGAAAACTAGGGAAAAAAAGTTTAGACCAATTGCATTTTTTGTGAATTCAATGCACCATGAAAGAGACCCTATTGTATATCCTTGGCAATGGACTTGGAAAGATGTGTCCACTAAGGTGCAGAACATGAGGCATCAGTATCTTCTGGTTAAGCAGAAGATCAAGAAGCCCGAATCGCCTTTGGTGCTGGGTGGTGGAGAGGAGTTTGACTGGGCTGATGGCCTCTCGCACTGGTCGAATTTCCTMAGCTACAAAGAGGTGTTTGGGGATGTGCCTCTTGTGTTAAGCAATAGCCATGATGATGCCATGTTGGGCACGGTCAATAACGATGAGATTGGCGGGGGGTTTAGTGGGAGTAGTCGGGGGYTTGACATGGTGGATTTCGGGCACTTGGGTCATTCGGGAGAGGGGGATTTTGCTGCCGGGATTGATGGTGGGGGAGACGGGGTCTTGAGTTTGGGTTTCGAGTATGATGGGGAGGATGGAGAGGAAAACTTTAATACTAGTAGCAATCACTTGAAGGATGATGCTGATGGAGAGTTTGCATACGAAGAGGTTGAGGCAAATGGGACAGAGTTGAGGAAGAAAAAGAAGGTGATAAAGGGGTTTGGGAAGAAGGCTTGGAGAGTCTTAGCAAATCAATTGGGACAGTTGAGGGAAATGGAGCTGCGGTTCGACCAAAAGGAGCTGGAGCGGGAGCAAGAGAGGCAAAGGAGGGAGAATATGCGGATGGAGCGTGAGAAAGAAAGGGAAAAGATGTGGCAAGAGAGGGATAAAGAAAGAGCAAAGAGGGAAAAGATTATGGAGGAGCGGAGYAAGCAAAAAATGATAGAGTGGGAAGCCATGGAAAAAGAATGTGAAGAAAGGGAGAGAAGAAGAAGAAAGGAAATGTTGGTTCAGGAGAGAGAATGGGAAGAGAGGATGGATATGAGGCGGTCTGAATGGAAAAAAAGGATGGATGGCATGTTGAATCAGCACCGAGCAGAAATGGATCAGATTCATTCTCGGATACTGCACGAACAACAAAATCTCACGAGTCAGTTGCTCACAATTGTTTCACAGTGGTCAGGACATCCTAGCGGACTCTCTGATCATGCAGGAGCGAGTAGCCATTATCTCTCACAAGTGGGACAGAATTTGCACCATGTGAATGGAATGGTTCATGATGGTACCAGGGTTGAGGGAGACAATCATGATGATCAATTCATTGTTGATTGATGATTCACTCTCATTCTTCTGCATCTTTTTGCACCTGTACTTCTGGGCAGATATATCATACATTTTAGGGTATGGCGCTGAGGAAAAGCTTAGAGTCAAGAAAATTCGGCTGTAACTTGTGCTATAGATTTCCTCATTCATTGTGATCAGTGTATTGTCACTGTTGTATGCTAATCAATAATGAAAATAAAGTTCCTGATTTCCTTTCACTTTCTTTGTTCGTTAACTGTGGGGTTAGGATGATTATCCTCCCCTTATCGCTCGAAATAGAGCTATAAGGTGAAGAACACTGCTAGGAGTTTATAGCATTACCAAGTTATAATATACAACTTATACACATCTAGATGTGTATAAGAGACAGGAGATTTAACAATGAAAACGAAAAAATTTGTCAAAATAATTTTAACACAATGAAGAACAGGTTGTTAAGTTTATTGTGTCAAAATTATTTTGGTTAATTTGCTAGTTTACTATGTTAAATTCCTTTCTCAAAATATGTGAAAAGTCAAATGTTGCAAGTTTTACGTTACGGAGGTAGTACAAGAGTGTGATGTGGTCATGGTGTTGGACTTTTGAATGAATCCAACTGTATTGAGACAAACACTTGAGGTTCTTGTTACCCCTAATTGTAATCCTGTTATTTGACAGAGGATGAGAGTGATATAATTACACAAGCGCTGACCTGCTGAGGATACAAATCCAGCAACATTGCAGTACTTCTAAACATATCATCTGGAGTAATATACTCAGTATTTTTGTAAAGTTTTTCACATTCTTTTGAAATGTAATTTCCTTTGCTCATGGAAACATGGGATGGCCAATGCAGTCAGAAACCCTGGGCCTCAATCTTGCAAGCTATCGACGGCTGCCTATAAGAGTACGAAATCAGCTACTTGCATTTGAAAGAAAAGCACACATGAATTGTAGTTCTTGCTTAGTTTTAAAGGATCATTACAATATGCCATTTCAAATAATAGGGGAATGGAAACATTCAAGTATAAGTAAGATTACTATCATATGCTATAATTTAAAGAGTGTTAATACATATTCCCCTGCAAACTGGCAAGTATCAGGATATAAAACCAAGTCGCCGTCTGAGCTCCAAGAAAGGAAACTGCAACTAGCAGCGGTTTAGAAGATCAAACCATCCCTGCCATGTTTTGCACATTGAGTGTCTGAAAAAACAGAGCACATTCAGGAGTAAAGACTAAAGACTTCGTATRCCCATTTTGCTCCAGCAAAGCAATGACCATTCATGTACAAATTGATACATTTCCGGACTTGGCGTTATTTGAACAAAACAATTTAAACATCTCCTCGAAAAGCTTCCATGTGATCGTGTTACAAAATCTCCTAATAAACTCAATCAGGTTTCACTGTGACCATGGGTTAGAAAAACCACGAGGAGAGGTAATGTGAACATGATACAGGAGATGTTTTGTTTCACAGATGATTTTTACAAGGTAGTTGCAACTGTGAAACAAAGTGGGGAATCTGCAAAGGGGTGATACTTGGCAAAGGTCAGGCTGAGCAAAGTGGTTATCGAACTGTCTCCAAAAGAATGTCTTCAATGCCAACCACAAAGTTTGTTAAACTTTGCCGTATATTTAGATCAAAAGAATTTGCCATCTCCTGGAAGACAAAAGGGAAGTATTAGAATAAAACTAAAAACAGAAATAGTTCACATGTGACGCAATGAGATGTGTCAAGGTCACATAACATTTTCTGTCTAACTATGCAATTAACTATCACCACTATTACCAAACACTGAAAAAAATTGGAAAAATGGGAATCATGGAGTTTTTAACACCGATGGTGCACATGATTCACAAAGATCGGTGCACCTTGATACCTTATATTGCTACATTATTAGTGACTATGGGACATAACACCCATTCTAAAGCAAAACGCAAATGGGCATGTCAGTCATGGACTCAACTGAGAGAAGACACATCTACCTTTGAAGAATATGCATGTCAGCCTATGTTACCCAGACTCTTTCATTTACTTGATGTGTCTGTGTCGAAACGACAAGTATTGGACACTGCCACAGACACTAACACTGATAAGACTGGTAAAGTTCTTCATTCCTCTAAAGGATGGTTCATTTAAAATAGCCTCTATTATATAAAATTACGGAGAGCATAATTATATGAGTTTAAAGGTTTTTAATTGTAAAAACAGGGCTTACAGATGCAAAACATTGTGACCTTGAATAAAGACTTACAAGTTACAACTTCAACTAGTAAAATTACAAATCAGTTTTGATTAGTAATTATTAGCAGTTCAGTTGGGTAGAAATAGTTTGAAAGGAGCGAGGCTTAAGCAAACCTAAATGACCTACAAATCCAGCTCTTTAAGGCTTCTCATATTCTAGTTTGAAACAATAACAAATTACCAATTGACTCATTAGGTAAAATAGCAGAAATCCTACCCTAGGAATCTATAATCCATCTATCCAATGCCCATGAGATGTAAATGTCAACTGGGATGAACTCAAACTACGTCACTGTTCACCAATCAACTCAATTACCCCACTTAATGCAAGGCAATGTAGTTGAGAAGAAAAGGATGAAAAGACTTATTTTAGGTAATAATTGTTTCCCTTCCTCTAAAAAAGGTGACATAAGCTCACATATTAGCCTACTTGTTAAGTAATCCTAAAATGCTTTGAGAATCTCTATATCATTCTAAGATGATAAGTAAATGATACTACCATGGTCCACCTTTTCTCCAATCAAGTTCTTCCACCCCTAAAATGTTTCAAAGAATGGAATTATATCCACAATTCCACATACATATGTTGGAAGATAGTGATCCAAATAGAAAAAGGCGCTCTTCCACCCCCAAAGTAAGGTGTCAATACAGTTCCAAGGGGTAATAATCAAGTGACATCCATGTGTATATAAAGCCAAATATATTTGCTATTCTTTTTAGTTTAGAATGCAAGATGCTGGGAGATGGGAGTATTAACTAATGGGCACACACACACACAGACAAAAAAATGAATCAGAGATTCTACTTGCCTCAACTTTGGAAAGCAAATCCAAAGATATTTTACTTGCATTCTGATCTGAACTTTTAAAAGAGACTAGCTTCAATGGGGATATGGATAATGGCCACCCCTGAGAAGGCTTTATAAAGGCATCTATCCCATCAAACATGTGCGCTACAATTAACTCTTCTTTATCCAAATACTCAAACGTGTGCCTGCAAGAGCGAAAAATCTGCAAATATAAGGAACACTCATGCAACTTTGTGAGCATTTTCACATTATAATACGGAGTAACTCATAAACTGCAATGTGCAATATAAATATTTATTCACTCTAACTAATAGTCTTATCCTTTGAGCAAGGTGTGGTAGAATCGCCCTTTTACAAATTCATAAAATAAAGGGAAGATATCACAATAGCTCCCTCGGAAATAATGACTGACATATTGGTAATGTCTAGCAGAAACTCTTATAGTTCAAATAAATAAACAGTAAATATTTGGCATCTTACATCCTTACTTTTTCCTTAAAATGCATGCAGTGCAAGCAAGTAATAACATCAAGAAACAACTTGGAATTTTTAGCTGCAGTTCTAAAAGTTTTAGACACCAAGACAATGTGTGTGCCATGTTCTTGTCCCAAGTCAGGCTGCATATGTAAGTTCACATCTTTGTGGGACTTGAAACGTAGCTCGGTGCACTATTTTTCTCTTATATTAGTAAAAGTGTATAAAAGGCACCATACTAGGAGTTTGTGGGTAAAACAGGACAAGGGGCCTCTAGAAGCAACCAAAAGAGCATGGCAGAAAATTGAAGAAAGAGGTCACAGGAATGACCCTCTAAATAACAAAAAAACCTAAAAGTGTAAAGGCCACATTTTTCGGGGCAAACAGATCTAAGGAATAGAAAAGACCGCAAAGTTGGCATGGGAGTTCATTGGTAAAATATAGTATTCATGCAAGGCAAGAGTGCAAGATGTGCAAAGGAGGGCATATAAGAGTGTCAAAAAGGAAAATTATCCCACGTCACCAGAAATTCGTAAAATGTGTATAAAGGGCATCATACATTGAATTTATGAGTAAAACATGACGAGGGCTGAGGGGCGGCAGGGGCCTCCAAAAAAGACCTTGGGCACATGGTTAGAAATTGGGGAAGAAATAAAATGGAAACCAGAATGACCCCTTGAACAACCTGAAATTGAAGTGTACYGTCCATTTTTTTGGGTTCTAGGGACACTTGTAGATGAATCATAATTTTGTTGGGAGGTTCATCAGGTTATGTGTTTTTTGAGTGTAAATGAGGTGCAGAAGGCCCTTATTAAGGGACCATGACCTCATGCAAGAATCATAAAATAAACTTGTGAAAAAGGCCTTTTTTTTGGGAGAGTAATATCATATACCATCCCATGATCATCCTGGTTTGTGTGAAGCATAATTGAAAGGCAGCGGCTACTACCCGTGGGGGGGAGCCTATTGTATACTTGCTAGGGTTTTCAATTAAGTTATGATGTTCACTATTATTTATTTATGCCACCAAAATTTATAAATTAAATTTTATTTAATATGCAAATTGTATTTATTTATTAACATATTGTATTCTATCGTTCCCAATTCACTAAGGGTAAGCGTTCCACACTTCCATGTATCTGTTTTCATACCCTGTTTCGAATCAAACCTTATCCCTTGTAACATTTCTTATTGATACCATTTTTGTTTTAGAGAGGGTCAATACTTATTTGTATAATTGTATTTATTGGCTTATCTGAACTTTTTTTCAACTATTTTGAACTTATCTGATCCATAAGGTTTGAAAATAATTTGAAAAAAACACGAAGCTTAAGGTAGGGAATCCCTTATTAAAGCTTATGGAAAGGTACATTTTCGCATTAAAAATCACTGTTCACTTGGTTAACATCCATAGTACTGAACCAAGCTAAATTAATGACAAGCTGATCTCAAGTTTTTAAAAGCTATTTGCTATGCATTCCTGATGATAAAGCCACAAGAAAGATGCAGCTTTTAGATGATAAGTTGATAACAAGAATAAATCCATGCTAAAAGCTAACATGTATTCAAACATGCAAGGAAAGCGATTGAAGGATCACCTGGATTTACTAGCAATCTTCACTAGGAGCTGCCTCATGGTGCACAAGACAATTCTTTCTTGAACTTTCTGTAAAAACCAACCTAAGGAAGACCTTGTCTGGGGTACTGGCGACGCTGAAAGTAACTTACTGACACAATGAAAGAACAATATCATGTAAATAACTTGCTAGAAAACAGGGCGCTCGTATCATCATAATATATAATTTCAAAACTAGGAGGTCATATTTAAACAAAAGATGATTTTAGAGCACATATTTTTCATCAATCCTTTCCCGTCATATCCTTTAATTATTCTGTAGCAGAAGGTACCAGAGATAGAAAATCCTGGAACATCATATTGAGCATTTCAGCTTGTTTATCATTCCTTCTTATGCCATTTGTTTTTCAGTTCTATCCTATCCCCATAGTTCTAAGGGAAATTCTCAAGGACAACCCTATATATTGGAGATTTTTCTTTGATGGCCAAACTTAATCTAAATTTTTAATGATAACCTTGTGTAGTTGTGTAGTTATGCCAGAGAATGTGGCACAAAAAATTGTCACCAACACTGAAAAAGGTTGTTTCCAATATAATCAAGGTTCTTAGTGTCTACAATGACAATAATTCCCTTAAAATCAAAACTTTCTTCCATTCATGTCTTTATTAAACATCAGAATGAAATAGTTTTACAATGAGAGATGAACGAAATCTTTTTTGAAGGGAAATTCAGTCATTATAGTATAACACCATCTTAATTAGTTTAAATTGACCCTTTAATCAACTGATTCTAATGAAAAATGGTAATAAACGCCACATTCTCAAGAATCAAATTAAAAAAAAACAGAGAATTATCATTGAAAAATGTACTCCCTCTGTCTCGCATTAACTGCAACGATTTGACATAAAGTAGAGAGGAAAAATCAAAAATGTCCAATCGTTGTAGTTAATACGATATGGAGGGATTAATTAAGTTTAGCCTACCAAAGAGGAAATTTCAAAATTTGAGATTACTATGAAGGATTTCCCTTATTATTTTCACAATTCCAAGAATATTATTATGCCAAATGGCTTGTCTTAAAAGTTAGATGAATTTTAAAATAGTTACAAGAGGAGATATATAATAAATAAATAGATAACATAAAAAAGAGACCTGAAGCTGTTTGCAGCATCAACAATATCTCCTACGTAGACATCATTTGGAGAAATCTGTAGACATTAGGTAGCATATGTCACACACAAGAAACTTAACGTATTCAGAGCATCAAATTCCTCACGGCTTCACAAAGATATCACCATACATTTCAACAAAACTGATCTTTGAAATTCATTGCGAAAGAATTGATTTAATGATCATAAGAGTGTCCAACCAACACAAAACAGTGGCATTGAAGCAATTATAGCAAGCATGCATAAACAATTCAATGAATTGGATCCTTGTTTCTTTTATGGCTAACACCTGCTCTCACCAGCTTTGTCGCATACAATTTTGAATAGATTGGCATCTCAAAGATTATAATCAAGCTTCCATTATATCAAACTAGGAAGAATAAAATCATCAATAAAAATACATACAGCGTTTAGAACAAAATGTAAATTTACAGTGTATAGAACATTTCATCAATAAATTCCCAATACTAACACTTTGGAAAGAAGGAAACAGAATAAAAGGGAGAGAAGACTAAAAAAGGAGAATAGTCTCCCTTGTTATTGGGGGAAGAAATGAGAGGGAAAGGGAGGCATTCACTTACCCTTCCTTTTTTTATAGGCACAACCCCTCCAAAATTGGTGAGTTTTGGAGGAAAGATGAAACTCACCTTGCCTCCCTTTCTCTCCCCTCTCCTTCATTTCCCTTGTACTTTGCTATGAAAACAAAGCATAAAGAAAGCTAGTCAAATTCCGTATGAATTCCAAATTGCAGCAACAATAATATCTTGTCTTCCCAATTTTTTGTGACACGTGCAATTGATAAGGTAATGTAAATTTGAGCTCTGAGCTAGCAAATTATCTTTGGTCTTAAGTTACCCACACCAACTTTCCATACCAGAGTTTGCAATCTAAGCAATTAGGAAAGGTTCCAGAAGAGAAGTAACATAGAAAATTATTGGTCTTTTGAGGAGCAAATTCTGAAGGACATGGATTGGGTTCTTAAAGCCAAAGAATGAGACATAATGTGGATGCACATCAACCTTGGCATTTGATGCTTACTAAAAAAGCACATAACTGTTAGTCCCTCCATGTCTAAAGAATACGCATATTCTGTTTAAAATAGATCCAAAACGATTGACTGCTTTGTTTTTTTTTTTTTGTTTTTTTGACGAGACGATTGACTGCTTTGTTGCTTTCTAAAATTAACAAGAAACACATAATTGTCACTTTCAAAAGAGGCCACTTTTATAGAAGATCACWAAACAAGTCACTTTCTGGATTTGGTAAGAAAAAATAAGCTACTCCATAAGTCTCCAAACACTAGGCCAAATTTTAATGTAAGCTCATTCGAGGCAATCACAAATGAGATCATGATATACACCGTAGATTTAAAGTTTGTACCTCCACATTCTTAACCTTTGTAGTCCCATCTATGACCTCTATCAATAACTCATGGTTTACTACAGACTGCCTGATGTTATCTTCATTATTCATCTGGCACATCACGCCTTCAATATCTGGAATGTATGTCCTCAATGAAACTCTAATGGTGTTTCCATCAAAGTCAATCACCTTCAACCCAGTTAATGCTTCCTCAAATATTTCAATAGCCTCGATCCTGGGAAAGGAGAAAAATGTCAATAATTAGACATGCTTCGAGTAATGTGAGATAAACACAACTCAATGAATGATTGCGCTATGTGTAAATATGCAGCTAAGAGATTTCTATAGGATAACTGAACACATTAAAGGTACCCAATTACCTTTTCAAGTTAAGATCCAAATCAACTAAGGATTTCAATGTCATATTGTTCTTTTCAATTTGATGATTCAGCTTCAATACCTGAATGAAGCGGACTGATGTCAACTCTAAATCCTTATCAAATACCACATAGTAAAAAGAACAAATGTCTATAATACTCTTCATAGAAAGGATATATTGCTAAGGTAACTACAAAGATGAGGCAAAACCTGTTACACTTTCAAATATTCAATTATATCAGTCTACTTCAAACTAGCTAACAGCATAGAAATAATATCATGAGCAACAGCAACCTCAAAGTAGTCATCTTGAAGTGCCTTTGCTTCAAGCTGAGCCTTTCCAGACTCAACTTCAWCAACATGTTCTCCTTGCCCGAGTCCCTGTGTCCAACCATATGAAGTTAAATTAGTATACAGCAGAAATTGCCCTAGCCTCTAAGAGCTTGGAAGTTCACAAGTCACAGCACATTGAGATGGCACGTCCAGATATAATCTCAACAACAAGACCATTGTAATTTTGGTTTTAGAAAAATGAGATGTAGAAAAAACATTGAGCTATTGATTATCCGCCTTGTATCAAGCATTGTGACCCCTAGCTAAAACGACTATCAAGCAATCCATCCAGACATGATATGCGCTTGTAACAACATTTTACCACAGTATTTCAATCAAGTTACTTTTGACCAGTCCTAGGAGAGCTTCTAAAGTTCTAATTGTGCATCTTCACAATTAATGTTCACAACTGACCTCCAATTCAGTATACTCGATAAAATGTCGCAAAGATTCAAGGTTACTTTCCAATGTAGCAGTTCCTGAAATTTCCAAACAGGCTCATCCAGTTATTTTGCATTATATACCTAATAAACTTTTTTATTTAATATCAACAAAAGTAAGGACCCAGTAACCCACCTTCCATCTTCAACTTCTTGAGACTTTCAATTTCATTTGACAAGGAAGCACTTTCAGCCTCCGTATTCCCAAGCTCATCTCTCAAACGATTCATAAAGGCATCTGCAAGCATGATTCAAGCATATAAGATAATATTAAAGCGCCTGAAAGATAACTCTACTATCATTCTACATTATTGCAAGGCGCATATTCAAAAGAATTAATCTCACACCCTCAACGAAGCATCAAATGTCACAGTTGAAATTAAATTTTTTTTCACTAATTTCACAAAGTGACTTGGTTGGAGGGATGTAAGAAAGATATGAAGCAATTGTAGTTGCAAGGGAACGATTCTCCGTCGTAATGGATGGAGGAGTTAATCAGAGGACTACACGGTATGATCAATTTTGGTTCGTGTAGCGCAGTAGCGGACCCAATTACGGGGCTAAGGCTTTGATTGATAGATAATTTCACAAGCTAACAAGAAAACTACCCATTACATTTTTGCAGATAGAGTCGTTTTCTCTAGTGTATAGGAGGCACGAAGGACGATGAAGTGGAAGAATCCGACCGCAAAACCACCTCCTAAGACTTTAAATAGCTAAACTAGTTGACATACATTGAAATGCGAGCAAGCAACTTAAGTAATTCAGTGAATCAACACACAACATTTAGCTTTCATTGTAGCTTACCTAGGTCTTCATCATTGAAAGAGGCAAAATCAGAGTGCTCTGAGACAATTTGATCGACATTGTTCTGCGTAATTGTTACACATAGCACGAAAATCGATTCAAACAACGAAGAGCGAATAACGGTAATAATTATGATTATAGGTCACAAAAACATGAAATTGAAAGAATGCAAATGAGGAGAATGAACCTGTAAAGCTTGAACGCAGTCTTGAATGAAGTTGTCGGATTCAGAAGATGATGAATTAGTAGCGGAGTTTGAAAGGAAGTCGGACAATTCGGCAATTCGACTGCAAATTACGAAGTGAAAACTGAGATGAATGTTGGTTGATTGGAAAGTAAGAGTAAGAGAGAGAAAGAGAGTATACCTTTGAAGAGTTTGAAGATTGATTGGCTCAGACGCCATTGTTGAGCTGCGCGAGTAGAACTGTCACTTTACTCTTTGGATTGCCTTCTAATTTCAAATTTTCAAAACAAACAGCCTTTCTTTTTGTTCTTGCCATGGTAATTGGTAGGGAGGGAAAGGGCATGTTCGGAAACACTAGCATTTAGCGGTTGAAGTATCGGATAACTATAATGTTCGGAAATAGATTTTTTAATATAAGTGTTCAGTAATTGTAACAGTTGTATTTATTTAAAAAAAAAAATAGGTAACATTTTAATCTAATCTAAACCCTAAAATGTTAAAACGTTAAGTCGTTACCCGTACTAATGTTGGTTAAAAAAAATTAACGTTTAACACTAACGGTTGCCTCATTACTCTACCTTGGCAAATAGTAATAAAATTAAACAAGTAGTGATGTGCCAAGTAAAATCTAATGGCCACGTGTCCACTCACTATTGGATCAAACGATCCTAGGTGGCAAGSGCCCCTATTATAATTCAATTCGATCAGAAACAGATCGATAATCAYATATCCGTACACCAAAGCGGTAGTAATGGATAATATACGGTATGGATGGTGACAAGTGTCACACATCTAAGCTTCTAAGGGTTAAGGTAAAATGCCTATAAATACCCTGAAAAAAGCTATTCAACACACACAACATTCTCACCAACCAACTCATAAATTGAGAGCTCGTGGTCACTTTTATTGCTTTGCTTAGCACATTTACATTCCCTTTAAATCCGTACTTACTTAAACATCGGATGGGAGATAATCCGAAAGGGATTATTCTCCTTTGTGCAGGTGCCAGGCTACTAGGAAGTGCTAGGAGCAAGGACTGCCAGGACATCGTCTAGCGCGAGGACGCACCTTTGCCAGGAGAAAGAAAGTGCAGGACTCGCCTTAACTTGGCCAGGAGGAAGCAAGCGTTAAGGTTGCACATTTGTCCAAGGAAGGTCAGCTCTCCCGAGGTAGCATTGACGGGAAGCCTTCACCCCTCTCTCAACCCAGAAGCTAGGGAAATATTGTAGCCAGCCACATTTTACTTGCTACAACATTTGGGCGCCGTCTGTGGGGAGGCAATCAGAATGGCTTCAGGGATGACCAAACAGACGAAGGATGACACAACCTCCATCTTCCGAAGGAGAGTAACCCGAACGGAGAAACTCACCTGGCAGTTTCCACTTTCCAGGTCGGGCTAGAGGGAAACAACCGACTTGTCACTCCAAGACTTGGATAGTAGGTATGTCTCCATGACGTACTTAAGAAAGAAATCACCAAGGGGGTGGACGAAATTTGGGAACGATTCTCTGAACAAGAGGAGTTTGAAAGCTAGACTTGACGCCCTCCAAGCGGAGAATGCGCGCTTGAGAGCCTTGCGTGCTGGCAAGTCTAAAGTAGCGGCAGTGAAGCTCCGGCATGACTCAAGCTCTAGAGTATCACACCCTGGTACCCCTCACCAAAAGATGATCAAGATCAAAAATTCTATCCACGAGGCTCAAGTAAGTATGTTCTGACAGAAGTTGTTCATTGGAGGCGAGAAAGGGCCAGGCCAGGAGATACGTAACACTCCCAAGCTGCCAACACACAAAATACCACCAAGGCAACTTCTGCCAGGGGTGGCCCATATAGGTTTGATGAAGCCTATGGGAAGATGACGTCTCTTCTCATGAAGAGCCAGAGGACGTCAGAGATCTCATCGAGAAGAGGAAGCAAGACGCGAAGCTTCCTCCATGGATGCCCGGAAGATCATTGAGATCAAAAGGGAGAAAAACAGGATGGCAGGCTGATCCTGGATAGAAGAGAACTGAGAGGCTTAAGCAAGCTACTCGGTATGATGAGGCGCATTCTTTGACTGGTTCTACGCCAGTGTGTACGGACTCTTCCCATCGTTCTTTCAGAACACATGGTCAGCTCATAGCACATCGGGCAGGCCACTCCTGCTCCGTCGCCAGAGCCAGAGGTTAGATCCCACCAACGTGGGGGGTGTCAACAAAGCAGTGCTCACTGGATAGGGGTCATGGGCAACGTCCATGGAGTGACTAGGGGAATGCAAGCGCTTTCCCCACTGACAAGAACCTTTTCTCTCCATCTATCCTCATGCCACGCAATTCAGAAAATCAAGTTTCCTCGGTGATGCATATGAAGGAACGACTGACCCCGATGATCATTAGCCATGTACAAGTATCTCATGCTAACCACACAAGCTGATGATGCTACTTGGTGTAAGTACTTCCCGTCACACTAAAGGCTTAGCACAAAGATGGTTCAGGTCACTTCCAACCGGTTTTCCATAACTTCAAGAGTAGCAGTACTTTTCACTCACCATTTCATGGCACAACGCAAGAAAGGAAGAGTAGCTTGCATCTGGGAAGGATCCAACACGCCCAATGAAAGTTTGCGAAGCTATGTCAAGCGCTTCAACAGAAACTCTCCAAATCCCAGACTGCCAGATCGAGTTATCTTGACAATTTTTCAGAGGTTGGACGAGGAATAGCCCCTTCAAGTTCCAAATGCCCAGGCAACGAGTGGGAAATTGAATGAAATGATGGATGAAGCGGAGGCATGGATCATGCCGAAGAAGTATGCGCCGTGAAAAGGCCAAAAGACAAGGAGTATCTTCTCATCAAGCTTCAAAGCAACAAGGCCATCAAAGTGGTGGGAATGATCGAAAGAGGTCTGGCACTTGAACATTGAAATAGAAGATTATCCAAAAAGGGGAAGGGTCGAAAGAAGAAGAAGTTTGGCTACACCCCAACGGTGGAATACACCAAGGATTCTATTCCAAGTTTACCAGGAGGTTAGCAAAGATATACGATACGAAGACCTCCCAATCACACTGAACTTGAATTAGGATGGTCCAAATACTGCGAGTATCACGAGGATGTTGGACATGCCACGGATGATTGCTTCACCTTGCAACGAATCATGGATCGCCTAGCACACCGGGGCAAGGTGAAGAAGCATTTGATTAAAAGGTTTCTGACGACGTCTCCATCAAACGATGGTGCSCCAAATGACGAACATTCCGATTCTATGACGATCAGCGATTAGCTTGAGAGTGCTATCTAAACCACCATCCAGCCAATCGCTGGGGGCAAGGAAGAGAAAGGCACGCAAAMGGCTAATTGTAAATCTCTTGGATTAGCCTGAAGATGTTGAAGCTTGTATGATTTGGAGTGGCTAAAGATTGAATGAAAGCCTTCAATACTTTGAAACTTCAAATATTTACATAAAATGGGCCAACTCCCCTTCCATAGTTGTAAAGTTTACCTCAAAGCGAGTGCTAAACTTATGACTTAGTCTCAAAGTGAGAATATCTATTTACTACTTGCAAAATGCAAAACATTTGCAAGCACTGGGGCAAGCGTCCCATAAAATTTGAATTAATTCAATCGCATTAAGTGTTAGCCTTAGCACATCCTAAGGACCTTAACTACTGATTGTGCGAAGGGCAAGCGTCCCATAAAATTTGAATTAATTCAATCGCATTAAGTGTTGGCCTTAGCACATCCTAAGGATCTTAACTACTGATTGTGCGAAGGGCAAGTGTCCCGTAAAATTTGAATTAATTCAGTCGCATTAAGTGTTGGCCTTAGCACATCCTAAGGACCTTAACTACTGATTGTTCGAAGGGCAAGTGACCCTGGATAAATGCGAAGGGAAAACGTCCCTGGATAATAGTGAAGGGCAAGCGACCCTGGATAAATTAACCTGCGAGTGGAACGAACAACCCTCGCACTAATATAGAGAAGGGCAAGTGACCCTGGAATAAATGCGAAGGAAAACGTCCCTGGATAAAAGTGAGGGCAACGCGACCCTGGAATAGTGCGAGTGGAACGAAACAACCCTGCACTGATTATAGAGAAGGGGCGGCAAGTGACCCTGGATAAAATGCCGAAGGGCAAACATACCCTGGATAACTGCAGGGAGAACGTAACACCTCGCACTAATTAATCAGAAAAGGGCAAATGACCTGGATAAACGCAAGGGCAACGTCCCTGATTTGCGAAGGCAGCGGGCCTAAAATGTGCTAAGGGAAAAGTACCTCACAATATGGCAACACTTCGAATCATCCAAGTTTAAGGGCAAATCAGTATGATTGATTGACTTTACCCACTATTAGGCCAAGTCAATCAATTCTTGAAATCTATAAACTTGGAGATTTCGTCTTAAAGAAGTGTGATCGCCACGCACAAAGACGTAGGGACATCTGAAAATGCCAAACCCCCGGAAAGTGCGAGACGAGCGAGCTCACGTTTGTAAAAACGATCACTTTTTGGTCCAGCAATCTCAAGAGCTAAGCACTTCGAAGTGCTAAGCACGAAAAAGCTCGAAAAGTGCAAAGCCTTCCGCAAGTGCCAGGCCCCCCGAAAAGTGCGAGGTGGCGAGCCACCGTTTTGTAAAACGATATTTGAGCGCACCAAGTCTCAAAAGGCTTAAGCACCGGAGACGTGCTAAGCACGAGCGAAAACCTCGAAAAGTGCTAAGCCATCGAAGTGCCAGGCCCCCGAAAAGTGCGTGAGCGGCTCACGTGGTTTGTAAACGATCACTTTTGAGTCGCACCAAGTTCAAAATTGGCCAACACTTGGGGAAGTGCAAGCATCGAAAAGCTCGAAAAGTGCTAAGTCCTCGAAATTTCTAAGCCTGCGAAAAGTGCGAAAGGGACACATCTTGGCGATGAAATTCATCACTACAAGACCAATGAGTTCATTCTAATCGAAAAAAGTGCATGAAAGGATACTGGTTAACATTTTCTCAAAGTTGTTGAAGGTTTGTTTCTTGCGAATGCATAATTGTCTGAAATACAAGACAAGAGAAAATTAAAACTTGCAAAATGTGAAATTATATTTCAAGGTCGAGGTCATAGTGGTCGAATGCTTTGGATTAGTTGTAAATTGCGATGAACAATATGTTGTGATGAAAATATGGTGAAGCTCAAAGTGGCATGAATGTCTCCGGCTTAATTGGCCCAGTTTTGTTCTGAACTCATTACCAATATCAAGTAAAGGCACTATTAGACTCAAATATTAGAAGGAAGCATCAAGCATGATTGTAAAAGTCAAGGGCCAACAATAATAAGTGATGAATGTCAATAGCTGCAAGTGGGTAATAGCGAAGGAAAAATAGCTGAAGTTGCATTGCTTCTGTTTCAACCACTCTCCCCTCGCACCTTCACGATGCAAATGACAAACAAATACAAGAGAGAAGAGACCTCTATTTTGGAGCTACTACATTATTCTGTTTGTGTAAAAACAAGCAACATCAAATAAAAATACCAAAGAGAATGGCTAGGTGTTCCTGTAAATCAACGAAGAGAATGTCAAAAATCGCGCGACATGATCTTGGTCTTCGACTCCGAAAATGCCAAGGAAACAGCCTCGACAATCGTGTTCTTTGACTCCCAGTGCATGAACATCCCCCCTTCGCTAGTGCGAAGAACAACATTGCGATGGCGAGCCTCTCCGATTCTAACTTCTAAGTTTTGACCTCGCATCTCCGACCTCCTCGCAAGTGCGAACCCAAGGTGCGACGTGCGGTCAACCGTTTTCTAAATTTCAAGGTTGAACATCGCACTACGACCTCCCTCGCAAGTGCGGACCACATAGGTGCGACGAGCGAGCTCACCGTTTTTAATTTCAAAGGTTTTGAGCCGCACTTTCACCTCTGTTTCGCGCTTTTCCACTACTATAAGAACGAAGGCAGGCTGCTAAGGTCAATAAGACAGAGGAATTCGGCCATTTAATTTGGGCAAAATTTGGAAGCAAGGTAGCAATACCTGTGAGTGCTTGTATTATACTTGTCATGATATAAAAAAAAGAAAAGAAGAAGAAACAAGAAGCCGAAAGGCGAAAACAGAGTAAACCTTGGTCGACGAAGCTGATTCCTGCATAGTTTCCAAAATTGGGTTTATTGAAAATAAAGAGGGACATGCAGGCATTATTGACTACTGATAGTTTGGCACATGAGCAAGTCAAACTACAAATTAAAGATGTAGGATAATTTTTGCTACTTACTCGGTTACTATTCCTGCCTCTTTACTTAGTTTCGCCCAAATATTTGTTAGTTATTTCCCATTTTAGCTTGCTCTATACAAACACGTTACATATCCTTCTCTCAACGACACGGGTTGGCGACACCACGGATTCATGGTCGAACGAAACGGAAGGCCGTCGTCGCGCCACCTATACACCGGGACGAGGTAAATTTTTTTTTTTTTTTATCCTGCGTTTTGAATTTGGACGACGCCCTGGGACGTGCGTACTGAATATTCCTTACGTCCCATGGGACGTGAGGAACAAAAATCCAGACGCCAGTCCCATTGGGACGTGCGTCTACAGTAGACGCACGTCCCATGGGACTGGCGTCTTGGTATTTCCTTCACGTCCCACTGGGAGTGGCGTCCAACGCCTCAGCACGCAGCTTTTTTTTTTTTTATTTTATTTTTTGTTAATATTTAGTTATAATTTATGTGATAATATTATATGAAACAAATTATTAATCATTTTTTAAGATATGTTAAATTAGTATGGTTTAATATTGTTAAATTTTTAATCATTTGTTAGTTTTGTAATAAAATGGTGAAGTTTTTAAAATATTTTCGAATACATTGTTTTTATGTTATGTTGTTATCTAAAATTATATTCCTGAATGTATCTTTTATTAAGGTAATTTAATTGTTTATTTAATTATTTCTATATAATTTATGAATTACGCATGTATATAATTTTTTATTTATTATCTGTAATTTGAGTTATATGTTTAATTATTGGTTTAAATCTTAATCATTTGTTAGTTTTTTCTAATGAATAGGTGAAGTTTTTTTAATATTTTCGAATTACATTGTTTTAATGTATGTATGTGTTAATTAAAATTATATTACCTGAAGTATTTTTTTTTATTAGTAATGGTTAATTGTTGATTTATTTTTCTATATAACTATAATGAATTTACGTATGTAATAATATTTTAAATTATTATTGTAATTTGAGTTTTTGTAATTCTAATTAAATTAATAGATAGAAATTTAATGGTTTGTGTCATCACAGCTTCCTGATTACGGAGGCGACAATGTTTGATTACACGATCGTTTCGTCGGTCACAAAATTTTCCGACTGTTCAAGGCCGGCAATAGATTGGGCAAGAGAGGTGGCTCACTCTGTTGGGTTTTTCTTCTTGACCATTGCAACTCCATAAACCCGCATAATGGCAAAGTGGATACCTATCTGTGTTGTGATCGAATAACATGAAGAAGGTGAACGAGACTTGGAGACTGCCCAAACGTCGACACAATCACGAAGAGGAAAGGGGTCAATTGCCAGTTCAAACTTAGATTGTTTGAATGGGTCTTATGTGGTTTTTGTGAGAGTCGTCAAGGGTCGTGGAACTCACAACCATACCACTGATGGGTGGTATCAGTTGGGTAATAGACAGATTAGCAAGCTAGTACTGGTGGAAGAAGATGGTGGGTGACATGGACGGATGCACAAGTGAAAGCGGTCGTATTATGAAAGCAATTAAAATCAGTTTCCGCGGAACTCAACCCGAACAGCGTCACATCTACATTGTAGAGAATGGTAAAGACGGACGAAAAGTAAGGCAGAAATCCCGATGCATGCATTCGTAGCCTTGGCCGTGGAGTACAGTAGTGTTTTTGGTTGGATTCAGATGAAGCAAAAGCAAAGTGGTTCGTACCTTTGTAGCGCATCCAACTTCCCGATCAAGCTACTTGCGCACCTTAATCAAAGTGTCACTTGGTTAGATGCCACATACAAGACGAACCGGTACAAAGTATCCTATGTGTTGAGGTTGTTGGTGTCGACACCGACTAACCAGAACTTCTCGGTTGGTTGGGGACTCCTAAAAAAAGAGACAGAAGCTGACTACCGGTGGTTACTGGATGCATTGCATAGACTTGATAGGGTCAGGGTAAAACCAACATGTCATTGTAAACGGATCGAGAGCTTGGGTTTGTTTTTAAACCCATTCGTGAGGTATTCCTGATC
>SNQN01006216.1:27703-39962 GCA_008642245.1 Bassia scoparia | reverse complement strand
TATCTCTCCCCGCCTCTAACTTGCGTATTCTTTCTCTCATACACTCTCTCAAACACTCTAAATACATTCGTTCTTGAGTTCTAAGCATCGATTATGTTTCGATTCAACAAGCGATAACAAGGTTTACTTCTGAGATTACTCGCCACCAAACACACTCTTTTCTCATTTCCTCAATCTAATTAATAACTATTGCGAGTTTCAATCTAATTAACAAAAATGTAGAAACTCACTATTTAATTGTTCCATGTAAATATGTAGGAGTGGTTAACGTTTTTTATTGTTTTCGTTCTTTTTTTCATTCATTATTATTATCACTTGTCAATACTAACGATTTCTTATCCTTGTATAGCGATTCAAGGCGGAAGGTTCATTTCGCTCGTTTTTTATTACGAACTAACATTTGTTTTGTTTGTCCTTGTATAGCGATTCAAGGCGGAAGATTCATTTTGCTCGTTTTGTTTTATTACGAACTAACATTAGGTTTTGTTTGCAGATTCAGGGTAAGATTGGTTCGCATATATGTTTTGAATTGCATATACTTCGCATTGTCATTGTTGTATCATTTGTATATATTTTGCTAAATAAAGACCGGAAATTATGTGAATCACATTAAAATCAGATTAATTATGGACAACCGGTTTTTAGGCACCGTTTAAATTTGATTAACGCAAAGTGGTCACAATTTCTAGGTTAGGTAGTCTCTTGTGCATAATAGTAACCCACTTAGTAATCTTTAGGGTTAGTACGCTTCTAAGGTGCTAAAAATGTAAGTTATGTGCATTCAATAACGTGATGAATGGAATTGCAATGAGACCGAGTAGAGGCCGCTACATGCGGGCGAATTGGGTTACAGATCTGATTCGTACCATGTCCCCGAACCCACGAACTGGTTACTGGATCAGAACGTGGCCATTAATTTGGCACCAACGTTTCGGGCGTCCGTGAATAACCTTTATAGGCACGGTGGCGACTCCCCTTACTCGACAACACTACCCCAACGCACTCACGTGCGGGTTCCGTGGCTCAAGCCCACGCAAAGCACCTCGATGTAGTACCAAGCCGCGCGCCCGCTATACGCGAGGGCGCGGCCCACGTCCTACAATTTGGCGTGCTGGGGATAATCACCGTTAGGTGAAGTGGACAGACTTGAAAAGTCTCGTAATTCCATCATCACGTTTATTGAATTTTGTTGCATTTTGCATGTGACCCCGCGCATAAGGTCACAACTTAGGCACCTTTGTCTCGATATGGGCATGTTCTATGCTCGAGACTACCATATAGAGCTTGGTCCAGTTTTCACCGCTATCAATTAGCGATGTATGGCCAAGATACCTCTTATGCACACGCATCAGTAACACGTGCACACACGGCATGGGCGGGATAGGACTTGCCTTAGCCATGCGATCAATTAACCACATGCAACCAAGGTAGTATCCCCCCTTATGGTAGTCTCGAGCATAGAACATGCCCATATCGAGACCAAGGTGCCTAAGTTGTGACCTTATGCGCGGGGTCACATGCAAATTGCAACAAAATTCAATAAACGTGATGATGGAATTACGAGACTTTTCAAGTCTGTCCACTTCACCTAACGGTGATTATCCCCAGTGAAGTCGCCAAATTGTAGGACGTGGGCCGCCCTCGCGTATAGCGGGCGCGGCTTGGTACTACATCGAGGTGCTTTGCGTGGGTTTGAGCCACGGAACCCGCACTGTGAGTGCGTTGGGGTAGTGTTGTCGAGTAAGGGGAGTCGCCACCGTGCCTATAAAGGTTATTCACGGACGCCCGAAACGTTGGTGCCAAATTAATGGCCCCACGTTTTGATCCAGTAACCAGTTCGTGGGTTCGGGGACATGGTACGAATCAGATCTGTAACCCAATTCGCCCGCATGTAGCGGCCTCTACTCGGTCTCATTGCAATTCCATTCATCACGGTTATTGAATGCACATAACTTACATTTTTAGCACCTTAGAAGCGTACTAACCCAAAGATTACTACGAAAGTGTGTTTCTATTATGCACAAGAGACTACCTAACCTAGAAATTGTGACCACTTTGCGTTAATCAAATTAAAACGGTGCCTAAAAACAGGTGTCCATAATTAATCTGATTTTAAAGTGATTCACATAATTTCCGGTCTTTATTTAGCAAAATATACAAATGATACAACAATGACAATGCGAAGTATATGCAATTCAAAACATATATGCGAACCAATCTTACCCTGAATCTGCAAACAAAACCTAATGTTAGTTCGTAATAAAACAAAACGAGCAAAATGAATCTTCCGCCTTGAATCGCTATACAAGGACAAACAAAACAAATGTTAGTTCGTAATAAAAAACGAGCGAAATGAACCTTCCGCCTTGAATCGCTATACAAGGATAAGAAATCGTTAGTATTGACAAGTGATAATAATAATGACAATGAAATAAAAAAAGAACGAAAAACAATAAAAAACGTTAACCACTCCTACATATTTACATGGAACAATTAAATAGTGAGTTTCTACATTTTTGTTAATTAGATTGAAACTCGCAATAGTTATTAATTAGATTGAGGAAATGAGAAAAGAGTGTGTTTGGTGGCGAGTAATCTCAGAAGTAAACCTTGTTATCGCTTGTTGAATCGAAACATAATCGATGCTTAGAACTCAAGAACGAATGTATTTAGAGTGTTTGAGAGAGTGTATGAGAGAAAGAATACGCAAGTTAGAGGCGGGGAGAGATAAAATAGACGTGTGTGTGGAATGAGCAAGGCAGGCACATATTTATAAGCACAAGGGGAAAAATGAGGGAAAAAACCCTGCGTATATACGCAGGAGAGCTGCGTATATACGCAGGAGAGCTGCGTATTGCGTATATACGCAGGAAGCCTGCGTATATACGCAGGTCTGTGTATATATATTCTCCGCGTATTTTTGATTTCCTCCGATTCCAATTTCCATAATACGTGATTTGCCTTGATTCGACGCACCTAGACACCCTTGCTCTCCAAGCAAGGAGTTCTAGAGTGTTCTAGAAGGTTCCACGTATTTTCGGAGTATTTTTTGTGTATTTTGTATTTTTTTGTATTTTCTGCGTATAAAAACTTATAAAAATCATAGAAAAATATAGAAAAATCAGAAAAATAATCTAAAAATACTGGTGAGCTCAGAAAAATTATGGAGATCATCAATATAAAAAATCCTAAAAATAGAAAAGAAAACCTAAAAATAGAAAATAATTAAATAAATAAAAGAAAATGTTTTTGCCCCTTTTATTTGTCCTTTGCTCAATAGTTCCGAGTATGACCTCACGTATTTCCAACTTTTGTGAGTTCAAAGCATCTTTTCTAAGTCGAAACAATCGCGAGACGCGGTATGTTTCTAACTTTAATGGAATCAAATTAATGATCGACCTCACAATTCAATGGACATTGCCAAGAGAGGCCTTCTTTCATAGCTCCACAAAATAACCTCTTCCCTCCATTCCCTTCATCATCAAATCAAAATCCCTTGCAACCCTTTGAGCCATAAACACTATCATTCAGCCTATCTTTCTTTCATCACCCACATCTTCTTAACCCTTTGGATCAAACGGTGCGTAGGAAAAGACATGTGCAAAAGAAAAAAAAAAGAGAAGAATAAAATGGGCAAAAAGGAAAAAAGCAAAAAAAACAAAGTTCAATGCCAATCATCAAAAATGCAAATCAATGTCAAAATCCAATGCAAATCCAAAGCTCAAAGCCCAAATCAAATAAAAAGCAAGAGTCTAAAAAGCACACTGCGCACCGTGGGTTCACTTCATAATCATCGAGCCTTTTTCAATCCTCAAACCACAGCCTCACAACCAAAAAAAGCCCTCTCGCACGAGGCATTGTCCAAATCATCATCAAGAACTACGACGGTCTGATTCCAAAAGGATACATAGGAAGCCTCTTCTCGAGGTCCGACCCAATAACTCAATAACGTTCAGAGGTCCACTCTCCCAGTTGGTTTGATTCTCTTAAGGCTAGAAGCACAAATTCCTAGTGTAGCACCCGACATAGACTCGAGCTTGAACCTACATCATCTAGCCAACCACATCAATTCCCCATTTACTTACCCTTAATCACAAATTTTAGCGTTATCTTTTCTTGAACCTTTAGCCTACTCTTTCATACACCTTAAGGGGCTCTCCTCAACTCATCTTTAGGCTATCACTTTGCAGCATTCATCACACATCTTCCTCAAAGCATCATATTGCAGCATTTTCTCCATGTTCTCTCCTCATGCGACATTCAGCTCAAGTCACCGATTTGGGCAAATCAAAATCACATCCCAGTACCTCATCCCTTACTAATACCACCCAAAAAAGCTAAGCCAAGACCCATGACTCCACAAAATTCACTAGCCTTACCTTACTCCATCATAGCTCCAGCATCGATTAAGCTAGGGGCTCACCTACTAAACCATCGATCAACACCACAAATTAAGCCATTCCCACACACCTAAACCCCATGGGTTAGGGGCTCACTTGCAATCATCGCCTTTGCTCGAATGGGGGCTTGAGACGGCTCCATCCCGCAATCCAAAAGCAACGTACCTGTAGACACCTAAAAATGTCTCCCCAAAAGAGTAATCAGTGATGAAACATATCGCGTCTCGCGATTGTTTCGACTCAGAAAAGATGCTTTGAACTCACAAAAGTTGAAAATACGTGGGGTCATACTCGGAACTATTGAGCAAAGGACAAATAAAGGGGCAAAAACATTTTCTTTTATTTATTTTAATTATTTTCTATTTTTAGGTTTTCTTTTCTATTTTTAGGATTTTTTAAAATAATTTATATTGGTGATCTCGAGGTGCTTTGAACTCGCGTATAGCGGGCGCGCGGCTTGGTACTACATCGAGGTGCTTTGCGTGGGCTTGAGCCACGAAACCCGCACGTGAGTGCGTTGGGGTAGTGTTGTCGAGTAAGGGGAGTCGCCACCGTGCCTATAAAGGTTATTCACGGACGCCCGAAACGTTGGTGCCAAATTAATGGCCCCACGTTCTGATCCAGTAACCAGTTCGTGGGTTCGGGGACATGGTACGAATCAGATCTGTAACCCAATTCGCCCGCATGTAGCGGCCTCTACTCGGTCTCATTGCAATTCCATTCATCACGGTTATTGAATGCACATAACTTACATTTTTAGCACCTTAGAAGCGTACTAACCCTAAAGATTACTACGAAAGTGTGTTTCTATTATGCACAAGAGACTACCTAACCTAGAAATTGTGACCACTTTGCATTAATCAAGTTAAAACGGTGCCTAAAAACCGGTTGTCCATAGTTAATCTGATTTTAAAGTGATTCACATAATTTCCGGTCTTTAATTAGCAAAAAAATATACAAATGATACAACAATGACAATGCGAAGTGTATGAGATTCAAAACATATATACAAACCAATCTTACCCTGAATCTGCAAAAGAAAATGTTTTGGCCCCTTTTATTTTTCCTTTGCTCAATAGTTCCGAGTATGACCTCACGTATTTCCAACTTTTATGAGTTCAAAGCATCTTTTCTAAGTCGAAACAATCGCGAGACGCGGTATGTTTCATCACTGATTACTCTTTTGGGGAGACATTTTTAGGTGTCTACAGAAGGCATCTACATCAGATCATTTCTTTTCCCGAAAAGCCAAGGTCAGCCGTAAGGAGAAAGCCCCGAGGATCCAGGCGCTTCCAAGGGCATAAAACCGCATGGGGCGCGGTAACAGGTAAAACTAACCTTTGTTTTGCAGGTACCGGCGAAAAAGGGTGACTCAGGGTCGCAGAACGTCTTGAGTTGCTCTCCGTCCCGAATCGAATACTTTGACTTTCGTCTTACGAGACTATCGTCTCTCCAGACTCAGTCAAAGTGGGGGCTTCTGTAGACACCTAAAAGTGTCTCCCCAAAAGAGTAATCAGTGATGAAACATACCGCGTCTCGCGATTGTTTCGACTTAGAAAAGATGCTTTGAACTCACAAAAGTTGGAAATACGTGAGGTCATACTCGGAACTATTGAGCAAAGGACAAATAAAGGGGGCAAAAATATTTTCTTTTATTTATTTTAATTATTTTCTATTTTTAGGATTTTCTTTTCTATTTTTAGGGTTTTTTAAAATAATTTATACTGGTGATTCTCTTGATTTCTACTTTTCATCACACTCTTCACATTTTTCTGAGCTCACCAGTATTTTTAGATTATTTTTCTGATTTTTCTATATTTTTCTATGATTTTTATAAGTTTTTATACGCAGAAAATACAAAAAAAAATACAAAATACACAAAAAATACCCCGGAAATACGTGGAACCTTCTAAAACACTCTAGAACTCCTTGCTTGGGGAGCAAGGGTGTTTATGTGCGTCGAATCAAAGCAAATCGAGGCAAATCACGTATTATGCGAAATAAGATCGGAGGAAATCGCAAAAATACGCGTAGAATAATCGAGCGTATATACGCAGAGCCTGCGTATATACGCTCCTAGGCAGCGTATATACGCAGGGCCTGCATATATACGCAGGTCCCTTGCGTATATATGCTCCTTTGAGCGTATATACGCTCGATTTCTCCTCCTCGTGCCTATAAATACGTGCCTTTGCTCATTTCGAGACGGACACACACGTCTATTCAACTTACACGTCCCTAAACTTGCGTATTCACACTCTCACACTCTCATACACTCTAAACACATACATTCTTGAGTTCTAGCATCAATTCTGTTTCGATCCAACAAGCGAGAACAAGGTATAATTCTGAGATTACTCACCTACAATTCTCTTTCGTTTTCTTTTAACTTGATTAATTATTTTCACGAGTTCTAATTTAATTTATACAATGTAGAAAACCGACTTTTGAATCCTCTCATGTAAATATGTAGGATTGTTATTCGTGTTTTCAAATTCTTTTTCGTTAACATTTATTATTATTATCACCACCTTGTCACAATTTATCATTATGCATATCGTTATTGTCAATACTAACATGTTTCTTTGTCTTGATTAGCAATTCGATCAAAGGACGTCTCTTTTTAGTTTTTACTTTAACGATTTGTGTATTTGCAGAGACAAGGTGAGAAGGATATACATATACATTAATATGCTTACTAACCTTTGTTTTCATGTTTCGTTTGTACATATCCTATCACACTTGTATATATTGCTTAAACAAGACCGGAAATTATGCGTATCACATTAAAGTCAGATAATCATGGACGACCGGTTTTCTAGGCACCTTGTTAATATTGACTAACCATGAAGCGATCGCCTTGTCCATTGTAGAAGTCTTTGTTTGTGTATAATAGTAACCCACTTAGTAATCTTTAGGGTTAGTGCGCTAATAAGATTTCAAAATTGCTAAGATGTGGTGCATCCAATAATCGTGCTTAATGGAATTTCAATGGGACCGAGTAGAGGCCTCTACATGCGGGCGGATTGGGTTACTGATTCAATCCGTACCATGTCCCCGAACCCACGACTGGTTACTGATTCAATCTGTACCATGTCCCCGAACCAACGTTTCGGGCGTCCGTGAATAACCTATATAGGCACGGTGGCGACTCCCCTTACTCGACAACACTACCCCAACGCACTCACGTGCGGGTTCCGTGGCTCAAGCCCACGCAAAGCACCGATGTAGTACCAAGTCGCGCGCCCGCTATACGCGGGGGTACGGCCCACGTCCTACAGTTGTCTGCCCTCTGTCTCTCCTTAGTAGAGGCCTCCTCCCCGGTCTTCGGGAAGCCAAAGAACCGACAACCGATGGGCCAACTGCCGATGTTCCTACCTCTGCTTGGCCAGACATCGTTGGAACACTGCTGGTTGATGCCCTTCCGACTTCTCCAGCCTGTAAGTCACAACCTGGATCAGCGTCCATTATCATTGTAAAAAAGCCTGAATCCTCGTCAAAGGCCCATACTTGGTTGTCGGTTCGACGTTCGTAAGGATCGGCTTTTTCCTCCGTCGACTTCTGGGCGGCAACATCCGATGCCGACACATATCTGCTTCCAGCTGTGAGCTTCGAAATGTTGTAATGGCGGGTGCTGATGGGCGACAGCACCCTGTGTACTCTACGATCCTCATCTATGCCCAGCAGGTCGTAGTTTAACTTGGCATCCCTTTCCTTCACTGGAAATCCACACGACACGAGTCAACAAAAAACGTCGGATGTCCGACAAAAACAAAGGAACACGTAAACAAAATAGAGGCATACAAATATTCAGTTGCAAAAAGGTATTTTTTAAACCAAAACTCCAAATGCCCATTACCTGCCATTTTTCGGCTAAGGCTGCAGATAGACAAGAACCTCTCCGGTACAAAGTATTTGTAGTCTGGTAACCAGTTTCGAGGACAAGGCTGTTTTCCCTCCTTGCTCCCGACCGAAAAATATCTCACCTAAGCCAGATCATCGAGACTCGCCGACACTCCTGCCCATCGCATATCATTATACGGTTTGGTAAACTTCAACAGCGCACCGTAGAAGTTCGGATGGGTCAGCTTCGTCGGTACTCTCACCTAGAAAAAATCGGTGTACTAGCCTTTGTCCGACACAATATACGGATACATTGTGTAGTACCCGGACCTGGTGTTTATCCGCCAGTTTCCCTTTCCGTTTTTCACCAACGTGTGCATTTCGTTAAAAACACCCAACGAAGGTTTGAACCCGAGGAACCTACATGTCCATATGTAGGCTAGAATCCGCCAAATACTCAAAGACGTCAGCTGCGCCAGACTGACGTTGTACGCATTCAACACCGATGCGAGGAACTCATGCATCGGAAATCGAAGACCATGCTCAAAATGCCGCACATACACCCGATGTATGTGTTCCCTTGGTCCGACGGCGGATGCGTAATTTTATCCTCCGCAGTGGGCATTCTCAACCAATACCCGTCCCTCTCCATCACCCCGTAGTATATTTCGGCTATTTTATGGACATTGGGGGTCATTCGAAACGCATGTGAGACCCGATGGCTCAGCACGTCGGCATGGTCTTCTACGTTGCCCATCGCCATGAAATCGATTTCCCTCGGGTCTCGCGGCAGGCCGCCTCCGACGGGACCAGGAACGAACCCCTGTGGGGCAACCGACCTCAACGGTACGACACTAACCGCCAAAGATGTTTGGGAATCCGTACCCAGTCTCCTGGGATTGGTTATTAGACCATCTCGACCGCCCAACTGACGGATTAACACAGTCACTTCGGCGGGGGTTGCCTGTCTCGGCTCTTCAGCCGATTGCATTTCTTTTCTTCGAGGAGCCATTTTTTGGTTTGAATCGAAGTACGTAGAACACAGAATACGCAAAGTAACTCAACAGTTTCAAAATCAAAATATTAGATCTACGCCAACGGACACTCTGCCAGTGGTCAAAATCACTTTCTTCGGATACGCAATATCCAAACGATCACAACAGTACCACTCACGCGCCGGACAAACACTGTTTAGATTGGATAAAAGCACGAAATGTTGAAGGTATTTCTAATGCAAGCACCTTAATTTTTCAAAATTTTAGGGAAACAAACTGGCACAGTGACATGGGTTCTCCCCCTTTTATACATGTACTTCTTCGATTTCAGCACGACACGTGGCACCCTCTCTTCCACATACTCCCCACCTTTCCCTATCCATGCATTTACTAATGCACCCTTTGCATTCCCAATTCATTAACCTCCTTTTATTTTTCCCGCCTATTTTTTCTTTTTAAATATTTTTTCATTTTACTTAATCCCACCCAATTTCCGAGAAATCTCCACTGGGCTTAGGGGGGACCAGTTGTATGGGTATTAACTTATAAAACTAAGGGCCAAACCCAAATTCTAGGCCCAAATCCTAAATCCAGCCCATTATGAACAAAGTCACATTTTAGGCCCAAGAAATATAATTTAAGCCACTTGACCACCAGRTGTCCAGTCAAACTGATGACAAGCTACCAGGAGCCCGATTACACCGCTTGACTGATAAGRTAGTAGGTCACCTGATTGCCTATATATACCAAGCTCTCCACACAAAATTAGGTATCTAATTCTAAGACAACTCACATTTAATTCCTAAAATATCATTCTATTCAAGATTATTAAACTGATTTAAGTTTCGGAGAGGTTTTACTCGGGAAAACCTCCGAGGTAGCAATTTTTGTTCCACTTTACAGGCCAATCAACAAGAAGAAATCATCCGATTATCAGGGAAGCAACATCAGAATAAGTCATCCTAAACATCAATCAAGATCCACATCCGATCATATTATTTTACCCGAAACAATAGTAATACCTTACCAATAATGGGCAATGGCTTTGTTCGACTGCCAATAATGAAATGTCTAATAACTTATGCACTAATATCATGATAATTTCTGATAGAATTATATTTTGGGCCTACATAACCTGCCCAATGGGGCAAACGATAGTTGACCAAATGAGTAATTGAACTTAGGGCTAGTTCGTCATCGTTTTACTTCTTATATTCCCAATGAATTTTATAATGGTGCATAACAAATCCAAAACATTAGTTTATGTTTTCTTAATTTTAATAACGCAGGGCTATAAATAGGGGTGAAAGTTCGGTTTTCGGTTTGGAGTATGACTAACTCCAAATCCGAACCATTTTATTTCGGTTTCTAAAATTTCACTCAAAATCCAAACCAAATTGTATTTCGCTCCAAACCAAATCGAACCGAAAAAATTTCGGTTTTTAGTCCTTCGATCCAAACCAAACCGAATTTTTAATTCAATTTAGCTACAATAACAAATTACGTTTGATTTGAGTGTTTTAATTCAATTTAGCTACAATAACAAGTTACATTAAAATAACGCCTAAAATTTCTAATGAATTAACAAATAACAAATTCAAATTAAGTCCAAACAAAGTTTCAAATAGAATAACAACTTTACAAAAAAGTTCAATTTTGGAGAGTTAATGGGGCAAATGGGCCATTGGACCTAAATTAAAACAAGCCATTTTAATAATTCGGTGTGCGGTTTGGAGTTCGGTTTTCCTCTCTCACACCGACTCCAAACCGAAAACCGAATTTTRAGAAAATTTGACTCCAAACTGCTCCTCCATTTTCTTAAAAAAAATCAACCAATATTTTTAAACGTTCTTTGATTGCTATTCGTTTTTTAAACCCGCATTAGTTCGACCAGCCTATAAACGTTACTCATATAAGTCTCATCAATTTAAAGAAAACACTTACGCGTCTTTTGTATGTCGTGGATGTCTAACTCATGAAATTTGGCCACTTTGTTTCTAGAAATTGATACATTACCCCTTTGCTAATAAGATTTTCTACATACAATGTCCAAGACATTATCTAATCTTGTCACTAATATCTAATTTGGTATTCACGAAAGTGACAAAGGATCATAAATATGTTCTAAGCCTAAAAGTTGAAGAGACGTTTGGGTTAAAACTTTAAARTGTCTTCCATTATCAAATTTTTAAATAGTATACCATTAGCTAAATTGATGACTAAACTAACAAAAACATCAACACTACAAGTAATAATCAACCTCACATAATGTGCAAATTTTTAGCGCAGACACATAAGAACATTTATGTACTACTCCGTAATTGGTAGTTAGTTCATCGTTTCAAACTTTCAATCCACACACAATTGTGATTGATGGACCGGCGCAATGGGCTCGCACATGAAACTAAAAGTTGAACCACGCTGTGACAGTCAAAGTAGCTTACATAGTTACATCTCCGATATTTGGTGACTTGTTTGTTTGTTCAGCCCAGGCTGGCCCGACCCATCCCATCCCATCCCATCCCAAACGAAGCTCACATTGCTGGCATTCGAGGAAAGCTCGAGAACTCCGATTGCCAAAGCATCGCATCAGTCACACAGTTAAAGCAAAGCATAATTATAAATAATTTTCTCTTTAAAAAAGTWAATAAATTAAAACCTTAATAAAGAGATATGGTATCACCTGTTTGCTCTTCGACAACAACTTCTAGAAACTTATTATCATCTGTGGTTCGATCCTCTGCGTCACGKTGCAGATTTCCAATCGTAGGCGCCATTTGCGTCCTCACCTTTGGATTCTCCAATTTCTACCCTTCCTTCAAAACGGGCTTAGCTCACTCTCTCTCCTCCCCTCTTCTCCGGTATTCTCTCTCCTCCTATTTCATCTCCGATATCGCCGGAATTTGTGTAATACAATAATTATAATTGTGTTGATTGATGTTTGATTTTTTTTTTGATTCGTATTGTTGTTAGATCAAAGGAGCAATCACGAGGTTTTCATTCTACCAGAATGGCGGCAAC
>SNQN01006216.1:14778-25594 GCA_008642245.1 Bassia scoparia | reverse complement strand
ATTTGTTCGAGAAGATAGTGATGACGCACTAAATATCAACATAAATATAAAAAAGGTTAGCAAAGAATTACATGTCATTCAAGTTCTTAATTCATATACTCAACGTCCCAGTTGATGTTGAAAACATGAATAGTAAGTAATGGTTGAAAAAGTTTATGAGCAAAATTGTCCGACTGGGAAGCTACAGGCCTTTAAAGTTAAAAACTGTATCTAACGAAGTGAGGACTTTTAATTTAAAAAGGTGAAGACTGACAATAGTAGTCCGAGTTACTTGTTCAAGTACGTCAACCAGGGGTTGGGTAAACTTCCCATGTTGTCGGAGCTATAGTGTGGAGAGTGTCTATCGTGTGATTTTGTTGATTATAGATTTTGAGCCTAGATAAACGTTGAGTCTGATGTAGTGTTAATTGCAATGTTTCAACTGATCATCGGTTTCAGTTAGTGATTGATACCTGATATGATCCACAAACACTTTCACATGATACAATATATAATGCAATCTGTATCCGTTGTTGCATAGAATAGTCGTAATGTTTTTCGTAAAGGTTTATTGACTAAGCTTACTTAAAATTCGAGAACTAGGGGTTGAGCGCGTTAGCGTTAATGGGGGATTTGGGTGCATGTGTGTGTGCGCATGCGTATGATTTCAGCATATTAAATCATGAACTAGGTATGGAAGCTGGGAATTGGTTTTGCGAGTTTGCACCATGCTTAGTCTGCTCCTCCTTGGTGTGCATGGATTGTGGCTATTGTTTGTGTTTTACCAGGTTAGTTCAGAGTCTAGTCTATGAGTGGAAAGAGAGGTTAAGATAAATCCCTATCAATCACTGCAGGAATTAAGCCTCTTAGCATGTCATCTAGTTGAAAACTAGTTTCCTGTTAGCTTTCAGATTCTTATCCTGTTAAGCAATTCGCCTGTGATGCAATTTTAATGYAGCAATAAGCTTTAGATTGTGTGGACTTCAGCTGTTATCTTTTGCTWTTGGGGTAAGAAGGGAAAATTGGTGGCATTTAGTTACTGAGGTGTTAATTCCATGGATGTATACGTGGATGTTGGGGTAATAGGGGAAAAATGAGTGTATCATATCCTTGTATCGGCCAATTTTATCACAATGTATAATATGCTGCATATCTATCACTGAGATGTGAAATCCATGGAAGTATGCATGGCTGAGTTTTTAGCTGACATGGTTTTAAAACTGTTGCAGATACAAACAGATTCAGAAGAGCTACTTATTATTAAAACCCGGGAATCCCTCTTAAGTGCTCTGACAGAGCATGTTAAGGCTAACCATGAATATGAGTAAGTTATATAGCTCATTACTTTTTTTTTACTCAATTGACTATCTCACTAGCTTATATGCTATCACAATGAAATTACACTTGAACACCATAGGATACAATGTTGCTTGTATTGTTTTATGGATGTTTCCTTTCAATTGATGAATATGTGACCCAACACAAGCAAATTTCTTGTTGTATGTAATCGTACAATCAATCGAGATGGTTCTGAAGGATGAGTACAAATTCATTTATTTGTAATTTTAATTTTTGTATTGGACTATTGGAGTCCAAAAGTACGTTGAATATTAACCCAAAAAAGATTGCGTCTGATTATGATTATCCATATGGCATTCATTATTGTGATTGTCCGTTGAAGTCATATTTCTTAAATTTGGTAATTTGAAGTCTCCTCTCTTCAGCTATGATATCCTTTTGATTATCTTTGTGCAGGGTACCTGAAGTTATAGCGATGCCTATTACCGGTGGGAATGCACAATATCTCGAGTGGCTCAAAGACAGCACAAGAGAGTGATGAACCTCGGCTTTGAAGTTGAAAGTTGAAACGATGACCTGATGTCTTGATGTCTCGATGAACCACTTATTTGTGATTTGACAGAGTTTCTCATTGGCTTGTCYGTMTCTGGTTTACACTGTAGTCTTCACTCTTCCCTCCTGCGTGGGTTGTGTGTTTTATATAAATATGGAACTAATGGGAATATTGAAGCTTATCTAGCTAGTTCGATGCAGGAACATCCATTGTATATATTATGCTTTAGATGATTTGGAATGATTTATTATCCTTATCATTCTAATGCTTTATGATCCTTATCTTTTACTACAATGAATTAGAAAGAAAAACTAAGGTATACAGCCGATATTAGCAGTGCCATGCTAGAGGCTATAAATAGGATGGACGACTTAGAGCACAATGGCCTGACTGACCTATGTCCTATGGCTAAACTTTCTCTATTAGGAGCTATCACTATTATTGTTCTTATTTTCACTGATTGAAAGATGTTTAGATTATCATTATTATATCCATATATTGTTAGGATTTCTTTCAAAAAAATCAAGAAATGATAAATGGCCCTTTACTCCGGACAATGATTGAGTGATCCTAAGGGTTGTCAACCCTCTATATATTGATTTTTCATTGGTCAATTATGCATTACATCATTATTTTTATGACATTTCTCTCTCTTCTTTATTACTAACTAGATAATACCTGAGCAAATGCTCGGATTTTAAATAAAATACGAAATACCGTACGTAAATAAAATCAAAACTTAATTTTTAAAATGTAATTATTTCATAATTATGAATTATTTGTGATAATAAATAGAATTATATATGTATATTAATTAATAAATGTTTAAAGTTTTATCCAAAGTATAATTATTATTAATCTTAATTAATGTTTTCTTATAATTTTTATGCAATAATAAATTAATAATATAAATAATAATAATAATAATAATAATAAATATATAATTAATAAGGTGGGGTTGAGAGGGAAATTTGGGAGGGAAAATATGAAGGGGTGGGGATTGCTTTAGGGCCTGTTTACTTAAACTAAACAAAACTGAACTGAACAAAACTGAATTTTTTAAAACTGAACTGAACTGAATAAATAGGAAGATTTAGGTTTTGGTAAATATTGATTAGCAATATATTGAAGTTAATTTAATCTGGGTAATTAATTTAAAACTAGTAGATTAATATTTAGTTGAATATTATTATTTAGTCGAACATTATTATTTAGTCGATTAATATTATTATTTAGTCGAATATAATTAACGACATTAGATGTATTATTTTAAAGGCCTTTATTATATTATAATATTAAATATAATATCCATCGTCATCAAAAATTAAATACAAATCATCAAAATTATATATTTTTTGGTGTCTCATCATCAAAATACATAATAATAATATCAAATCATCAAATATATATTGTTATATTATTATTATTATTATTATAATTATTATTATTATTATTAATTATTATTATATATTATATTATATTATTATATTATTATTATTATATTAGATTATTATATTATAATATTATGTTTCATCATCAAAATATTTTAATATTAATATCATCAAATTATTTTATTGTTAATCTTAATGTTATTTCATCTATCATCTAATTGATAACAGTTTATCATATCAATATATATCTTAAATAATAACAATACAAAAGTAATTAACATAATTAAAGAAAAATTTCTCAAAAACTTGATACTGAACTAAATGAACAAAACTGAAAAATTAAATCTAAAGTAAATCAGGCCCTTGATATATATTTATAATAGATAAGAAAATACCCGAGCAAAATGCTCGACTTTAAATAAATATAAATAGCATATAAAATCAAAAACTTATTTAATCGTGAATAATAATGTTATTTTGTATAATAATAAGATAAATGCTCGTAGTATATCATATTAATAAATGTTTAAAGTTTATCCAAAGTATAATTTAACCTAATTAAATATTTCTTATATTTTTATAGCAAAAATAATAATTAAAATAATAATAATAATAATAAATAATAATAGATAATAATAATATATAATAATAATAATTAAAAATAATAATAATTAATAATAATAATAATAATAATAATAAAAAATATAATTAAAAGTGATGGAGAAAATGGAGGAAATATAAGGTAGGATTGCTTAGTATATTATAGATTTATCTATATTTTAACATTGTATTCTATAGGGTTTACACCCCTTTGGATTTAAACCAAAAATTTATTACCTCTGAATTTAAAACACATAGAGAACAACAATTTGGTATTGCGTTAAGATCACAATATAAATTACCATATTTTATATTTATTCAGTATTTCATTGTGTCTCAATTTGATGTGCTAACGTTCTGTCATTAACATTGCTTGAATATTATTATTTTCTTCTTTAATGATGATAAAATTAGATTTATAGTTACCAGAGAACTATTTTCATCACCTAATATTAAAAATTAGAGATTAATTATTTGGGAAATTAACGCAGAAATGTGACAAAAGAAGATTTTGAATGATAAGCCCTGCAAATATGAAATTGGATTTACTCCCCGTGAAATTGTTAAGAATTAATAATGGTAATTTCAAGAATTATGTTCCATGAATCAACATATGCAATATGAGTATTAGTCTTAAACCTCAGGGCACAAATTGGCTCTTTAGTTAATGGACTCACTCTCGGGTGGTTTCGACTTACGCAATAGTTTATCCATAATCAAGGACTTCTTAAACCCTATATTATACTTATTATTTAAACTCCATCCCCTAAAACATCTTTTTTTCGGAAACTAAGCACATCTTGGCACATGGCCAAGTGGCAAACTACCTATCTCATAAATCTAAGTAGCTCTCCTCGACACACATTGATTCTTCTTCTCAAAAGAGCTTATCATATATTCAATTATTTCTAATAAACTTCCACGTTTAAATGTATGAAGCATTCTATAAACTTTCCTCTAACTCATCAAGTTCTTTATTCATCTTTCTTTTATCTATTTCATCTCCATAGTGTTTGCAACAATAACATAACCAATTAAATTCATTTTATATTTGATTTCGTCGGGAAAACCTATATCAAAGCTCATACTATCATTCCTTCTAAAAAATTATCAAAATAGTCGCCTTATGAAAAACCACCATCATTCATTGTTAAAAACACTGCCAATTTTTCTTAAAAACGTTTGTTTTCCCTTATTATCTTTCTCACATTTTCTAGTTTCTCAATTCTCAAGTTCGACATTCTTATTCAATACTTTCAAATTATAAAGAAGATAAATTTTAATTTAAGTATGGTCGCTCGTGCATGCACGAGTAAAAAAAAAAAATAATATATAATCATTATAAAAGATAAATTGCGAGAGATGGTACAATTATACTTTTCTCCACTTTACATGTGAAGTATTTCCCTCTAATTTTACATGTTAATTATTTTGGGGTTTTTTTTTTATCATAAATTATAGTTTAATATTGCAAAGTTACAATTATTAGACATAGTAATATAAGTTTTAATTTAATTAATTTGCGGAAATCTATATCTGACGACCCATTTCCTACAACCTTTTCCCAACAAAGATCCAAACTCGACGAAGTTTTGCGGTGGCCTATTGAGGCTGAAACGAACAACTGCAGCGTTGTTGCCTGATTTGTGGCTGGGCTCTTAGTATTTGTCTCCTTGAGTTGTCTTTGTTTGTTTGAGTGATCTTTGTCTCTTTGAGTTGAAATTTTCCGAGGTTCTTGACTTAGGGTTTGGTGTTTTTGAAATAACAATTCAACTTACTCTTCATTAAAAATAAATAAATTAATTAAAATAACAATTCAACTCCAACTTACTTACTTTTTCTATTTTATTTGTTAATTTTCTATATCATTAATTGTACATCTGTCAAATAAAGGGATCAATTTATTGATAAAAGGATGAAAACTTAAAAAGAAGATCATATTTTWAAAATAATGATGATTAGTGATGYTGAATTTGAAATGGAATCCCGATGAATAGAATAAGATGTTGAATTTATATAATTCCCTACTTATTTTATCTTTTCAATTCAATAGGACATGCCACGTTTAAATTGTTAAAAAATAATAGAAATAATTGTTTGTAATATGATATCATTTGAAGACTTCTGCAATTGTATCAAAGAAATTAACATAATTAAACAAATCGCATCTYATTAATTTGGTAACTTGATGACATTACGTAAAAGAACATAAACCTAAAAATTCMAAAATAAAATTATAACAAAAGGTGACATAATTTTTTGTTCGGTAGCAGATTYMATTATCAAGAACACAAACTAAGAGTTGCAACTTGAGCATTGTTGTTGACATACACCTGAAAATCAATTGTCAATGCCTCTACAAGTCGTTTAACTTGATCCMWTTTTYGCTTCCACTATAGCAAAAAAAATCCCTCTATGGACAAGTCCTCTTACAATTTTCATGAACTAAACCACTGTGTGTCTCAATGTAGAATTTCACGCATTTTTCGAAAACATACCCACTAATACAGCCTGTCCACCAAAAYATTGGTCGAAGCTAATATTTTTGAACTATGAGGATCATTTGTTATTAAGTAGGATACATTTTATATTAACATTGATACACGATTGCAAGAGTCTGATCCCTAAAATAATACATCATAATTTAACTGCCCTTTTATTCATCCAGAGAAATTTAGAGCCCTCCTTTTATTTTACTTTGCCATCCTCTAATTTTATGAATGATCCAAATTTAAAATTTTCAGGGTTCCTCAATATATTATTGTATGAGCAAATAGACAACCAGCAAGATGATACCAGAAATTTTAGGGTAATTTTTATTAGTATCTCATGGGAACATACTAAAGTAGTGTCTTTCGTGATATTTTAGGTAAATAAGTTGATCTTTAGTTAACAATAAGGTCATCTTATTTACCTTAAATTTCACGGAAGATACTACTTTGGTATCTCACCGAGAGATACCTGAAAGTGCTCGAAATTCTATCACTACGAAGTGCTTCCAGAAACAATGCTTTGCCTAAGTTAATAGACGAGAAAATGTTTTTGAGCTTATCATTTGAGTACAAAATAATATCAAAACTGAAAGAATATTTGAGTACAAACTAGGAATCACATATTATTACAAACTAAGAAAAGATAATTATAAATATAACAACAACGTATTTACAAACAATTACAAATAAATTATTTAATATAATTATATTCCAATTCCATTTCTAACTATATTATAATTATTTATCTGTGATAATTCAAGTTTCTCTTCCCGACTGAATAAACGTAAAACGTGAAAACTAAATTAATAAGAATAATATCATTTAGTAATCTATTTAGACATTATTGTTTTTAAGGAGTGGTGTAATTGTTAATTGGAGAAAAAAGTTTGGATTTTCCCTCACGAAAAATGGGTAGAGATATTAATTATAGCACTATAAATCTCTATAGAAATAAGCCAGGGGGAGCAATGTTCCCCTATAAAGTTACATTTTGCCCCTTAGTAAATAAATATAGTCTTGAGAAAAATATATAAGTAATCATAATTCAATCTACTCAAGTATTCCATAACATTGTAACATTCATATATATGTACAATGTAAACAATGAATAAAGACATTAATATAACTATTAATAGTTATTTCACTACATGATTATTTGTATATATATATCAATTAAACACTAATTTTGACATCTAATTAGTTAATTTCATGATATTTGTTGATACAAATTAATGATACATAAATAAATGTAATTTGGACACAGATTAATGTAACTATCTTATGAATTTTTATAATAGAATTGGTTAAAAAAATAATTTTGCTATCCAGCTATATAAACACTAAACACGTACAATAATTACTCTATCATCTAAAACATTCAAAGATACAATGCTTTCTACAATTCAAAATCAGTTTATTCGTTATTGCTATTATGCAACCACTAGTGCATAAATCATATATGTTAATGACTGTGAGAATCACGATGCAGATATTTGATATATATTTTACATATAAATTTATGTGTAAGTACTCACTGAATGTTACTGACAAAATTAGTAATGCAACTATTACTAATTGCATACGTATGAACTAACATCTCCATCTATCATTTCATGACAGTAGAAAGTTTTTCGAATCAAAATTTCATGTCTATCTAATTTACAAATATTTCAGCTTAGAAAAGTCGTTGGAATATTTCAATATATCAAAAACAATGTATAAATATTGAAATTTTAATGAGATCTTTATAAGTTTTGAGGTTCATATTAATGAAACAAACAAGTAAATTTCTCAATATTGTCTCCCATGCATTTGCTAATTACATGTATGCACGCATCGCGTGCACAAAACGCTAGTTATTATTAATGGAGTGGTAGTGGTTAATTATTGTCTTTATTCAGTACTTGTAGCAATTATATATGGAAATTGGCAGGTGTAGACACCCAAATGTGTCTCTCCAAATGAGTAACCGATGATGAAACATACCACGTTTCGTGATCGATTTGTTTCTGAAAGACGTAGTTGAACTCGTAAAAAAAGCTCGAAATATGTGAAGTCATGCTCGAAATCATGAGGCAAAGGTCAAATAAGAGGCAAAAAGTATTTTCTTTTATTTCTTTTATTTATTTTCTATTTTTAGAATTTTCTATTTAGTTTTAGGATTTTTAAAAATAATTTATATTGGTGATCTTCATAATTTCCACTTTTCATTGCATTCTTCTCATTTGTCTGAGTTCATCAGTATTTTTAGATTATTTTTCCGATTTTTCTATAACTTTCTATGAATTTTACAATATTTTCAAAAATTAAAATACACAAAAAATACATAAAAACCAGAAAATACTTTAAAATACCAAAAAAATACTCGGAATGTTCTAGAACCTCCTAGAACCGTATTTCTTGCGAAAGGGGGTGTCTAGGTTCATCCAATCCGAGAAGAATCAAGAAGAATCGGATTTTTTGGTAGGAAATAATCGAGCGTATATATGCTTTGTCGAGCGTATATATGCTCCTCTGAGCGTATATACGCTCGTCTGAGTGTATATACGCTCGTTTTTGCTTCTCCGTGCCTATAAATACTCTCCTTTGCCTCACTTTCGACAAGACTTCACACGTTACCAAGCTTATACCCTTGTGTGTATTCTCTTACTCTCTCATTCATACTCTCTTTCCACTATCAATACATACTAAATATGAGTTCTTGCGTCCTTTCAAGTCATTTCGACGAGCGAGATTAAGGTATAACTCTGAGATTACTCACCCAAAACATCCATTTTGCTTTCTTCTAACTTGATTAATAATTATTACGAGTCTCAATTCAACTAATAAAATGTAGAAACCCACCTTTTAATCGCGTCATGTAAATATGTAGGATTAATTATCACATCTTGTTGTTTTCATTTTCATTAACTTTATTATTCTTCTTATTTTATCGTTATCATTAATGTCGCTTGTCAGTACTAACGTCTTCTTTGAATTTTGTATAGCAATCTTTAATGAGGCACTCTTTTATTTATTTATACTAACGATTATTTGATTGCAGCAACAAGGTAAGGATGGCACATATATGTATATTGCATATATATTTTGTCTCACTTGTGTCTTTTGCCAAATAAAGACCGGAAATTATGTGAATCACATTAAAGTCAGATTAATTATGGACAATCGATTTCTAGGCACTGTAATAATTTGATTAATATCAAGTATTCACGATTTCTAGGATAGGTAGTCATTTGTGCATAATAGAAACCCATTTTTGTAGTAACTTTAGGATTAGGACGCAAATAAGGTTTCAAAATTGCTAAGATGTTGTGCATCCAATAATCGTGCTTAATGGAATTACAATGAGACCGAGTAGAGGCCGCTATATGCGGGCGGATTGGGTCAAAGTTTCAATCCGTACCATGTCCCCGAACCCACGAACTGGTTACTGGATCGGACCGTGGGGCCATTGTTTTGGCACCAACGTTTCGGGCGTCCGTGATTAACCTTAATAGGCACGGTGGCAATCCCCTTACTCGACAACGCTCCCCCAATGTAACGCACTCACGTGCGGGTTCTGTGGCTCAAGCCCACAACACAACTACACCCACATTCGAGGTAGGCCCAAGGTCTACAGCAGGAAAATGACGAGAGATGCTGAACCATTCACATTTCTCAATAAAAGGAAAAAACATTAATTAGGGTTATACTACTCATCCAAGATCTAGAGGTGTTAAAAAATATATGATCTGACTAACTCGATTTGTGATTCAATCGATCCAGTCTGGTAAATCGGATATCCGATTCGGCTTTTACGGTTTCAGATATTTTGGATCAGATATCCAAAAATTTTCAGATCGGATATTCGAAAAGAGGAACATGTCATGTACATTTACCATTTACGTCCTCAATTTTACTTTTTACAACCTACAAAGGCTACAATAGGTTTTTTGATTTTTTAAGTTAAAGGTGTTGTATGTCCTTTTTTATTTGTTTTCTCTTAAATTTGGGCCACATACTTGTCTTTTCAACTTCCATGTGGAAGAGACAAATGAAAAAAAGATCCCATTCTTTGGCCAACTTCAAGACTGGTTCAAATCCATCGACCATCTTCAAGACCGGTTCATTTTCTCCGGTCATTTTCACCGGTTATATTATCTGTCATAATCCTTTTATCTTATTGAAATTTCGATACCCACAACTTCAAAATTAGGACTCATGTTGAAGTTCAATTACATATACCTTGTGAATAGGTTTAGGTTCAACACAGAGTATCGGATGGGATGTTGGAGCTTCACCGACAGTGGTTGATAATTGGTTGACAATGGTTAAGGTTTGTTACGCCTGTGTTAAAAATAATAGTTGACGATATTCTTGCAGTGGTTAGTCGGTAGTGCTTGAGAATTACCAACGTTATATATAATAGTTTACCGTAGAGGAGAAGTGAATTTCAATGACTGTAGAGACAATCTTCTTAGTTGAGTTTGATGGTGGGGAAAAAATATAAAAATAAAAATAAA
>SNQN01006215.1:1864-20082 GCA_008642245.1 Bassia scoparia | reverse complement strand
CTACATCTACCTCTCGATGGCAAGAGGCTGATAGTATGAAAAAGAGATTGGAGATTGCTAGATAGACAAGCACTTAAGTGATTAGGTGACTTAAAGCAAGAGTGTGCTATGGGTCAAGCATAACTACGGAGAGAGGTGCTGAGTACTTTTTCAAACATGTTATTGAAAGCCTTCCGCCATTAATAAGTCTTTTGATGCGTCGTTTGTTTGAGGTCCGGGATGATGATGGTGTTTCGGCGCCCGATCACATTAATGAGATTAGATGATTTGTCCCAACTATCATCGTCGAAATCAAGTTGAGATGAGGTGAAGCCTTAATTTTGCTTTCCCTCGTTACCTAGTCATGGGATACTTGTGGTTTCTGCAATTAGCAACTCTTCGAGTAAAGAAAAGTTGAAGCATGGACACGTTACGTGATTTGAATCCTAAGTGAGACGTGAGGAGGAAAGTCGGGTGAGACGTCATCGTGCCTATTCTAGTGAAGGGGGTCGAGGAAGACAGCAAGAGGAACTCAAGGGTTGATCGAAGATAGAGGGAGGAGTAAATCGAGAGGCAAAAATCTGGAATAGCTGGTTGGAATCGTGATATAAAAGGCACATAAAAGAGAGTTGTCCAAATCCCAAGAAAGGAGTTCGGCAACTAAACGAAGATGATGCAAGTTCATAGTTTAGTATGCTCGAGTGATGATTTGTAAGTATTGCTCCATGTTGTTGATCTTTCTTAGCGTGTGACAATCCAGTTGATGAAACTGTGAGGTTGATCTTGATTGTTAGATTCTGTTGATTGGTCAGTGCATCGTATTTCATTCATCGCTCCTGTTTGCTAACAATATTTTCAAGACGTTCTAGCTGAGAAGTTTCGGGAACGATATACTCTGGCGGATGGTGGTCAGACAACTTTTTTAGATCAGATTGGCAAGTGGGACTAGGAATGATGATGTGTTATAGAGTCAATACGTGATCAAAGATGTGATTGTGGCGTATACATGCGGTGAAGCTAGAAGTATGTGTGAATTCAAGGTACATATATCTCTTGTGTTTTCTGTGGAAAGTAAGCTCTTTGAATATCTTGTGAGTCATATTTGGCATCTCATTATCGAAAGTCTATAGAGGTTTGCGATGATTATTTAAGCTATTGAGTGTGCAAGTTAGAAGTGTGGTGGATTTAAAGTGGCGCGACTTGATCGGAGTAGCCCGGGCACTAAAATCTTGGAAACATTGTTACAGCGTTATGACTTGATTATTGTTATATGAGCAAACATTGTGTGCTACGACATTCTAGAGAGATTTTTCTGGATCTATTCAAAAAGTCTCATGTAATGGCTGAATGCTTTCAGCTCTCTAATGTCCAGATGAGAGTGTAAGACAGTGATAAATTTAGTATTTAGCTAGCTCAGGAACAGAGTAAGTTGACCCCCGGGCTGACTCTCGTAAATCAATCCGCTACATGAAGTTGTTTATAATAATTAGTAACTAGTCAGCTGTGCATTTGTGGCCGAAGCAAAAGAAGGCTTGATCACATGTAACCCAACTGTGTCCTTCATGTTGAAAAGAAGGAGAAAAACTCTTGCAAACATAAAGTGACAACACAACGCGATAACAAAAATGAATTCAAGTTATATTGGAGGAATCTCTTCTTAAGTTCATTGCTTTCATATATATTCATTCTCTTTGCTATTTCGTACATCAAATTTATCGTTACTTTCATTGATTGACTTTCAACTCTTGGCTATACGTACTACTATTGAGATATAATGCTATCTTCACTTTAATTTATAGCACCAAGACAGAGGAGAATGTTTTCAGACAATAATTCAAGAACTTGAAGGCAGAGGTTGAGGAATGCTTCGGGGCGGAAGATCTCTTCTCTACTTCCATGCCTCTCATCTCGTCTGTATTGCTGTACTGTTAGTGGTAGAGACATCTCTCCCGAACCCTGAAACGCATACTTTTCTTCGAAAATCCGTGCTTGCCTACATCTCAATACGAGAATCATACCTTTGAAAAATGGTTACAAAAATTAATCCAAAATGAAACCAGTCCTTATGTGCTTCATGAAGTTTAGCTAAATGACCTTTTTTACAAAGTCTTTTTCACTGGTTTGATTAATTCTGGTTCTATTGTGTCATTCTTTGAGATGATAAATTAATTAGAGTGAACTACAAATTATATGATTAAAAAAAACATCGCGAAGAGGGATTGGAGTTTTATGAATTGGTTTCTAAGTGATGTGGCAACTAACACCTTTTTTCATCACATACTCCTAGGTGATGGTTGCATGAGTCTCAATCTCTAGGTTTTACTTCTCTTGTCTTACAAGAACCGTGTGAGTAGGTTATGAGTTGTGGACAATATACAGCCTTCTTTTTATGCACAGCCAGTAATCTCTATTCATGAATTTCAGCAAACTTTTTCTTTAATGCTGAATATAAAATATTTTCTGACAACCCCGCACAATAACCTTACTCTTTGACTTAGCTAGCAATCCCTATCATTCCTCAGTCAAGGTGTACTACACTACATTATTACGTAACTAGTCTGAGGAGGGCGGGACACCATCTGTCCCTCCCCGAGCCACTCCTTGCCATACATGCTCTGATAAGTCACTAATCTGAAATAAGTCAGTTAAGTAACACAACCTCATGATATCTTATTCAATCATACTAAACTTAAGATAAGCTTGTAACAATCAATATTATCACAAAAGCTCTCTTCAAGCTAGCCTCCTATGAACTAAATCTCGTCTTATTACATCACCCTTTAAACATCCTTATCACTATATGCGTATGCAAATCCTACACAAAAAAACATCTGTACTCTTGCTCTTAATTGTAATGCTAGTGATTAGAGTCCAATGTTATGACGCCCTTCATGAAACTATCTAAGTCATTTCCACAGACCGACACAAAGGCGTACCTACGTGAGTCATTAAACGTCTAGCTTCCCTATGGTAACTTTAACAACCACTTATAATGTTCCATTATCATTTGAATTCACTGCTCCTTCCCCTCAATGCCAACCATTGCCATCCCCAGACAGTTATCATCTTTCCAATTCAGAAACTCCTAATCTTGCAATATCGTTGAATTATCATTCCAAAATGAATTCATTGGAGGAGAGATTATTGTTCAGATTATCTAGGTGTCTCAGTATCAGTTAGTTCGTTCCCGAAGTTACTACATTGTTGGAATTAAATCACGTAAAACACCACGTTCTCTTAAACGGAAATCTTATTTGCTCCATATCGCTATATCAGAGCGTCTAACGAGCGTTACATCGCTCTCAGTTAACAAATATCATGCTTCAGCTTCAGAGTTACAGTAATTCACAGTAATATCCTGAGTTTTAAAACTATTTCAATCTTTCCCATGTTCTAACAGTTTCGACTCTTCAGTTTAAGCTGAAAAACTAGCCCTTCTTCTTGCGCGATTTGGACAACTCTCTTTTTGTAGAGTATGTGCACCTTTTTTTATATCAGATCCCATTCTTCTCAACACATCTATTTAGCACCATTTCGAGAATACTCTTCATCTTGAAGATAACACACACTCGACCTCTAACTTTTCGTACTCAAACCCGCCACAATTAGAGTCCTCTGGCTTGCTTCCCGACCCCCTCAACTGAAACGATTTCAAATAGAATAGCAGGCCACTATACGCGGACCACCTTCCAATGCAATCGTTGCTATATCACCCCGATTATCCTTTTGCTCTCACTTCAAGCTTCCCTTGTATTAATTTGATTGCAACCACAACAATCTTTTTAGACATACGAGAGATCTAAATTGTATATATTTGAGATTAAATTGAAACTAAAAAAGAGACAATGAACTACGGAGTAGGCAAGAACAGTTCGTCATGCTACTTTCACTTTTCATACTTACCGCCGAAGAGTTTAGCTTAATTGCAAGAATATAATCCAACGATGTGCACCATTTAACACCTAAGTGCTCGTTATAGTAAACTTGAGAGTTGAAAGCTATTTGACTATTAACGGCTTTTCTAACTTGAGGATCAAGTCTCAAACACTGTGAATATAAAGGTCGACCGGAGGGCTATGATCTAGTTATGGTGGTGACAAAGATATCAATCGTATAAGTCAACTTCGAGCATTACTAAAATAGATTGCAAAGAGATCGGGAGCACGATGAGAATCCTCTACCACGGCTATCAATTCATGGCTCGGGACCCTCAACGTGATATAAACGAACGCAGTACTTGAAATATGACAGATCGCTGTGAATCGTAAATACATGAGGAAAGGCACACAATACAAATACAAATGTTAGTTGAAAAAAGTGCTAAACAGTACTAAGCCGATCACTCTTTTTCCTCAACTTCGGGATAGTTGAGAGATGATACGTGCCAGAATGAACCCACGATAAAGCAACATCACTACACATTCCTTAAATATATTCAACTATCCAATCACTTCATAGGTGTCTATAGTCGCTAACTCTAGCCTCGTTACGCCAATCTCTCGCTTTTGTCCACTTTATGTTTACATTATCTCTTCTTGACAATAGTATCTTGCCATTCTCATTGAGAGTTAGATGTTATAGGAGACCCTTCTTTATAGTATTAATTTTTGTAAACATAAATTTTATGTCCTTCTATTTTCAATATAATTCAATAAAAAAAGTCAAAAGAGTCTATATTTGCGGTTTGGACACATTCCCACTAAATAAAATTGCCTTCTCGAACTCACTATATCATTAGTTCTCTATACAATATGAATTAACTATTACAGAGGTGTTGTCTGCTAGTAGTCATCCGGTTTCAAAATTACTAACAATACTTAATTAAATAAATTCCTTGTGAATCTAACGCTAAGATCAGTTAAAAACGCATTGTTTAGGTTTTTGTGAACGATCGATTCAAAACATACCAATATATAGATAAACAACAATATAACTAAGCCACAAAAGTCACCCAATAATGATAAACAATCATAAACATCCAGGTGTGAACCGTCGATTACAATTAAATTCTTGGCTTTCAAATGACGTCAAAAGCTCCATTTAAAACACAACAATTATGTACTGCAAAGCTTAACAAATCAAACTCTAAACAAGAGACGACAACAACAAAGTTGAATAAACACCAATATCATCATGCTAAAATTAATTGATAATCAATCTCAGTAGTTAATTTTTAAGATTCAAATTCTCATATGAATATGAATATAGACAATTATAGAGAAGCTTTAGAGTGGTTCAAAAGAATATAACAGAGGGTCTGATATGTCAACCGATAGGTGAATAAAAACACCGAGACAACTAACGGTGGAGGTATCACAACATTTTACCAACGTAGGCCAAACTCATGCAAATATTAATGCAAAGAATAACAAATAAAAATTGCAAAATAACACAGCCCATAGAAGCCTTGATGAATATTGCAAGATACTCTGAGAAAAGCATGTAAACGCGTAATAAGTTTGATAGTCTTGAAGATGCATTAGAAACAACTGAGAGATTACTAGTAAGGGATGTTAGCGGGATGGTATTTTTTGTATGAGATATGAGTTGATTTTGAAAGTGAGTTTCATGTGTAGAAATTAATATTTCAGAGAGAGTGAAAGGAATGAAATTATGTGACAATTATATACTAATAGATGTAAATATAATGAGCACGAGAATAATCGTGCAGACAAAAGTAGAGAGCAAAGAGACACAAAATATCGCGGCCCATATAAGCGGAGCTGCGTCCCGCCAAACTAACTCTCTGAATCATCTACTCACACAGCAAGAAAAAGCGAAGCAACTAATAACGCAGATCATATATCACATTTCAAAGCATTAAGCAGCCCCCCAAGCGCCAACTGACGATGCCAACCATTTATCAGAGGCTGGGAATGCTATGCAGTCATTCCTGGAGACCACCGACTCCCAGAAACCCGCGCGCGTTTCTTTGTATATACAAAGGGCGGGCGGCACTACGCCTGCCCAACTTACAGTTTGTCCTCACTTCCTCTTGTGCTTCCTGCTTGTCAAACGTCATCTTATCTACCTTAACTGCTCGGCTCTAAGCTTTCATCATTACACTCTTGCCACACCATATCTCGGGTTTCTTTCAAATTTCTCTTTACCCTTTTTCATTAAAGATTACCATCGCGTAGCATGGGTTTGTAAGTAGAATGTTGATGCGTTGAATATAACAATACACTGTCAAAACGTGGATTCTAGAGCGTTGTGGTGATTGGCGATCGTTGTCTAGAAATCCACAAGATCTCAACACTTAATCCAGTTAATTTGCTCAGAGTTTCTTTGCCGGTTGGTCTTGCGCATGCAAAGCCACGTTAATAGTTGAGCTGACAGAGTGTGATTATTCAAGGTTCGTTTGTTGTGTCAGGTTTTTCTGATGCTAAGCACCGCGGCTGTTTATTCAAATAAGTGTTGTACGTTGTGATGCTGAAGATTTTTCTCGTTTTTGAGATTTGTATTTGCGTATGCAATGAGTGATATTCGTCTGAAGTTTTGATTTGATTTTGTGATGTTGAAAATCTGGTTTATTTGAGTAGATCGACTCTGTGATGGAATAAATCATATGTTTCTTGGTCGGTATATGTAGGATGATGGCTATGGCCAGATTGTACATACTGATGCACAAGCTTGAGATGAGAGATGTCAACTTCACTTGAAGTACTAATTTCTTAATCTATCTGAGAGTAGTATATTTTGCGAGAGACAACTTAGTCTTAGATTTATAATACATAGTTGTGCTATTAATATTAGTTTACAGATCATTTGTATTACTTAATTATCACAAATTACCTAAGTATATTCATTGAGACTACTATTGTCTACACAATACCAATAGTAGCTCAGTTAACAATATAAATTTCACTGCGGCGCCAATATTATATTTGATATCATAGGAATATATCTGGGGGACTACTTCATCGTCCACCATCTGTTTCATAAGGAGTTAATAAATCTCGCATTATAATTTATGTGCAATAGTTTCTTTCACTCTACTCAGATTAATATGAATAGATAGAAATAACATAAAGGAATTCACTCGATATTAATCAAATTAAGGAAGGTCATTAGATGATATGTATCTAACTGCGAGACGGACTAATTAAAAAATATGTCCTAGAGTGGAACCATCAGTAAACTGCAAGATTAAACAATAGAAATCGACCAATGAAAGTAAGTAAACAAAATGACTCATTTCTAGTTTAGTCAAACTCACGAATTAGAGTGCTCAGAACATCTTCAAGAGATCTCTATTGCATCACTACAAAGTCCAATATGATAGATCAACATTAACCTTCAGTCTATGGTTGTACACATGGGATAATCAGTAACAACAACTGTGGCTACTGAAGTGCGCGATGTAACGAGAATGAACACACTTATGCATCAATGTTGACACTAATACTGCAATACCTCGGCGTTTACTAAGCAGAATACCCCGCACCAAGGAAAGTAAACTGAGTACATAAGCAAAGATAATGAGTGATCTAGATGTAAGCTTGTGATACAAGCTGCCTATTGACTCCGTCTCCTTCCTTCGTCCAAAGACCTAGATCTTCACCGAATCTCGATAACTTTAATTAAGCCCCAATGAACAGAGGGAGCTAGAGGTCAAATTGGATGGTGGGTGTGATATAAAAAGAAAATAAGTTATCTCCATATCTCTTGAATAACATGGATTATTACTTGAGGCGCTCTTATACCTATTTTACTACATGTCTACTTAAAACTTTCCGTAACAGCTTCCCTTCTCGAGACACTCCTTTCGCGATTTTGTTTTGTCTATACCTCTCTGGGCCTTTCTATACAATTTTGAGTGCTCTAGGTCCAGATCTGATTTAATGTGCCCTACCCAATTAGTAATTTCCTAATTCGATAGCGCTTAATTTCCATACATTTCAGAAACTTTATAGAGGTCGATTAGGTTAATGTGCCATTCAGTTCCAATTACTAAGTATAGTCGCCTATAGAATCCCAACAGAGTTTTTGATCGTGACTTCTTGACTTGGGCTTTGCCACGGTTAATAAACTCACCAACATAGTCAAAACATCCTTGAGTTAATTTTATCATCCTGCTTGCTCAACGACAGTCAGTCCGATACACTACGATTAAATAATTTATAAACACAAAAAACCAATGCCAAATGACTAAGTATACAGTACCAACGAGGATGTATAATCAACTATGTGTAATTCATCAATATGTTTCAATCGAGTTAGCATGATCGCACCATTGATAGCGCCTTGAGCTGCTGAGAATAGTGCAACCGACATATATTTTATGGTGCAAGTTGTTTACACCTCTAGCGTCTCTTTTAACTTTGGCAGACTTGGATATTAATCACATCAATTCCTTCTTTTTTTTCCTCAAAAAAAAATATGAAAAAAAGTTTCTACTTTTTTTCTCATAACTCTTGTATCTTTTTATATTATTTTGTTCATTTTCTTAGAACCAAAGTAATCTGAGCCTTTAGATTTTTTCATATTTTATGTTCTATTTTTCAAACTTGTCACATCAATTCTGCATCATATTGTTTGAGAATATTCAGTCATGTATTTTAATATTACGATCGATAATACGTTGTTCTTCTTTCTACCTTTCTTTTCACAACATCCCATACAAACTTTAGATTATAGTGTCGAGTACCACATAAAATATATTTCCTACTTGTGATAATCAATTAATTTTAATAGGCAACAAAGTATTGCGAACTTATCAAGTTATCTCACAATCCTCTGTGTTCGTATATCCTGATTACATATACCAAAAATACTAAATGACTGAGAGAGTCTATGCTCTTTAGCTTGATTTTTAGTCAAATTAGATCTACATTAATTCAAATCATCTATAAAAATTCACTATAAAGAACAATATATATTGGTTCCAGTTGATTCCCTTCTCCCAGAGTTTTCTTCCAAAGAATAATAACATATTATCAACCTAGGTTTTTGATTCTCTACTTATCCCGATTATTTGCGATACTTGGAGCCTTTGGGGTTAAAAGTCACAGACGTTTCCACACACACATAAATAAGTAACCATGTATGCCCAATTCCCATAATATACTTCAACACACGGTATCTTTAGTGTATTAATATAATCAATTTGTTTATAACTTTTTCATTTTATTTTCTTTTTTTTTTTTTTGTCTATGAATTTTAAAACTCACATTTTTGTTTTCTCAATAAAAGAATTCTTCATACTTTTCACTAATGACTTTAATTTGTCACTCTCTTTCAACCTCTCTCTCTCTTTATCTCATCTCTCTCGCTAATTCTCCACATCCATTCCACAGGCCTCCTTCCACATTCTCACTATATACTCTTCTCCTCTCTTCTTTCATCTATCTAACGTAACCATCCCTGTCTCCTCTTGCCTTCCGACCATCCATCCCAACCATTTATCTATCTAACCCAACTAACCCATAACACACACTTCATTGAATACAGTGCCTCTTCTGCGCACACCACTACGAATAACCTCACACTGCATCTGTGATTACCAACCACCTCTGGCATCGCGAATCTCGTCCCACTTGAGATCTCGACACAATCCTATACTATCTCACCCATATCCAGAAATTATTGACATTGTTGTTGCTTGTGAGTTGTATCTTGAGCAATGCGCACTGCTACTATGGAGCATTAATCAGTGACGAAACGGAGGGTTCTGTAGTTTCCAGCAGACTGGACTTCGAACTAGTGAGAGGCCTGAATAAGTGTGCCCAATCAACATATTGTCGGGTTATTGGAGAGTGAAAGGATTATTTCAAAGTCGAAACTAAAATCTTTTAGTTCATTTGGTTTCGAGAGGAGTGGTTTGTTCTCTGCACATAGGTATGAACCTCGTTAGTGTGGAGGGGTTGCTGGCAGTCGTGACGGGTCCTGGAGTCTCTCGTAAATTCCTTGTGTCCTGCGCTAATAATGGCTTAACAGTTAGCAGTCTAATAGAAAGATAAAGAAAAGGTAGGCTATTGTTTGACGTATGTAGGTCAAGATCATAAAGCAAGTCTGCAAACAATGAGTCATTTTGTGTCAGACACCTGTGGTCTGATGTTTTCAGTATTATTTAATAGGGATTAAAAGATTCAAATTGAGTACTCAAACAATTTTACAAGTATATACTCGTTACTTTTCCACTTCACAAAATAAGGTATCAAAAAGTCAAATTAATTTAAGGTGGCGAATAAGTGGTGTCCAAAGTATTTAGGGTAGTGGCGTTCCAGTCGTGATGATAGTAGCAAGGTTCAATCAGTGGTGGCGAATAATTGTGTGAGAGCACGGTTCGTGCTCCGATCTGAGTAGAGATAGGATGGGGTGCGACCGTCCATCTTTGGTATTAAAAAAACCAGTTTAGCAACCGACTTTAGCAAGGTCTGCTTGGCAGCTCATATTGGGTGATGTGGCAGGTGGCCTAGTTTGCGGGTCGGTGTTGTAAACATGACCTCCTAAAGATATCGTGCCCTGGACAGACACCGGCTAAATGGAATGTAAGCGTCGCAAAATTGAAGAATAGGTTGATCGCAAAATCCGAGGAAAGGTTGTCGACCAAGAGTTATGTTGTTGATGAAATGTTTTGATCTAAAGAAATTTTAGGCCCCATTTGTGCAATTTTGAATGATGGGGTACCTCTAAATTTTCAAAGACAGGCACCCTATTACGACATGATTGATAACTAAGTTGGATAGGTCAGAGGTTAGTAATTACACAGACTTTAAATAATATAGTTTAATCTTATGAGCATACTAAATTTATAATTTTAATTAAATATTACAAGCGCATGACGTTTCGAAAATGTGTGTACAACAATAGTACAACATGTCGTATATTAACCCGTAACATGGCATTAAACAAGTGACTTTTATAAAACAAGTATTATAAACAACCGTCTTCAACTGTTCAAGCCTACATTTTATTGAAAGTACACCTAAAAACGAGAACTCAAAGTCATGGGCGTGAGTTCTAATTTTGAAAATAGATCCAGCTAATGATAGTAAGGTCGGTTTATTTTCAGTACGGTTTGAAGTTAGCTTTAGCTGGAAATCAATTCAAAATAGCATTACGCGGATGTAGTTTACTCTGCGTGACTAATATAATTTCTAGCTATAAGAAGAATTTAAATGAGGTGCTTTGTATATGAAAATCTCTCAGGTAGTCAAGAGCAGACAGTAAAAATATAGTATCTGGTACAAGGGCGCGAACAAAACTAAAGATATCAATATGAGGTGTCGGCGAGAAGTAGCTAGTTAATTATAATTAGAATAAAAAAAATTGAGCGATACTCTAAAATTAACTAGCTTTTATCCTAGATCTTTAAAACAATCTAAGTGAGAAGCTCAAACATAAACAAGAACACTACTGACACAATACTATGGAGATGATATAAGAAACCTAAACAAAAACTAGGCGTACTTTAGAGAATAAACGAAAAAACACTGAAGGCGTGAATTGTCTAGCCAAACGCTAAAGAGCTAATCATCAAAAACAGTATGTTCATACCAAACAGTGGCTAGAAAAATTTATTTTACACCCAAATTAGACCCTAGAAAGACCGTTTTAAAACACACCACCACGAACAGCTATAAAAAAAAACCTTTAACCGGATAGCCACGCTATATTATTTAACAAGCTCTAAGTCACATTACTCACAAACTAAAAAGAGGCGTAACCTAAATAGCAACAAAGCTTAATTACGACCACAATCCGAACAACCAGACGGCCACTCTCCACACGTTATCACTTCACTAAAAATACAAACTATTTATCAGCCATGTCTAAGCTCGAACTAATTCAAGGACAAGATAACTTTCATAAAACTCTCTCGAACAAAACCAACTTCTAACTTTAATGAATTTCATGGAATATATTATTGATACGAACTATCATACATTACATCGTAGTTCAAAGCTAAGAGAAAAACATCAAAAACGAAAATTTTCCATCATCTAGGACCCGTAAGAGATTATAAAACTCTATTATCTATATTCAACTCTCGCCTAGTAAGCTAATATAAACGCCAATAAAAAAGTGTCTAGAAAGATATCCTTATGTACAGAAAACTACAAAACGTTTTTGAATGCCTGCGCATTCAGACTTAAAAGAGGCCACTTCACCCCGTTGCATTCAGCAAGTTTGGAAGCTTTAAACACCCATTGAAAATCTAAACAAATCAATTAACCAAAAACTCATGACCATAACTCACACATAAATAATTGCTTTATTCAGCAAAACAAATTATAATCATAACAAACATGGTGTTCCTCACATACACCATGCTATTCTGATAAGAGAAAGATTATTCCCTATAGGACCTAACTAACTGTCCATACGCAGTTCACAGTCACTCCTTACAAGACTGTATAAGAATATTGAGTCAGATATATTCTGATAATAAGACCGAGAATTTCTTCATCCAAGCGCTTCTGGAGCAGTTTATCCCAAATTGTCCTAAAGTGACCTTGATGCGGTGCTGGATTTAAATGTCAACTCGAGCCTTGGTGGACTTAGGCGACATGTTTCCACTCTTTTAAGACTATGCTTTGTGGTAATGTGAATCTGATCATGCCTGAACCTCTGTCCACACAGTTTTATGTACAAAGTCAAACTCGAAATTGACATGTAAAGATGATCGTTATTTAAGGAGCAAGTGACGCGAATTATACAATTAATCTCAGGACAAGTTGAAGAGAGAGTACTTGTGTATCAAGAAATACTTTAAAGCCCAACCTATCTGAATGTATTTCCACATAGACAATTCTAACAATAACCGTAATACAGATCCACCATCTGCGAGGTAATGTACTCTTTAAGCGTTATGAGCTACTTTTTTATATTTTCTTTGTCCTGATTTATTATTATGAGAATTTGTAATATGGCCACGTTGAGTGTATCAGTGAAGACCCTCTAACATGGTTATTTCCTATAATTTTTTATGCACTCAATCAATCGATACACTAATTATAATCTGGGGCTTAGCATTTACGACCTACTTAAGCACATAAATGGCTTGTCAAGCACAGCAAGATAATAAGAGATGTAGATTAAGAAGTCCAGCAAGGTTTAGGGAGCACAATATCACTTTGGAATTCTATACTTAGTAGCTAAACTTGGTGAGTTACATAAATCCGCCTAGCTATCACGACTACTGAACAATATAGCATTTAAGAAGAGCCTGTCAGGAGGCCACTATCAAACCGTACACTCTAGTTATTTCCAAATCCAAGTATAATTCTTTCAATGTCGAGAATGGAAAGTCAATGGAATGTCGACAGTACTCATCACAACAATACATACTACCACCACACACTATAATGTCTATTTATAGAGGACAAGTACGAAAAAGTGACTTAAAACTGCCTTATGCTGAGCTACGTATGCACTAAAATTATAGTGCAAGTTATTCTTATAGATAAATCCTTAAATACATGTCAATAAAGAAAATAGATCAGTATAGTGTTCCTGTATCTGATGAGAAAGTATCCAATTAATTCAGAGTTATCAAAACACTCAGGTGTACACAATTAGAAAAAGCGAGTTTTAATCATCAAGATTCAATAAGATAACTAATTACATTTAATATAAGGATAGTTTACACCAATACTAAAACTGCATAAATATAAATAACAATGTTTCTTCTACCAACTGTGCCATCAAATAAAGTTCACTTAATGCACTCTTTAGTAGCAGCATTCACAGATCAACAAGTCCGTTATCCTAGAAGATTGGTGTCTTTTTCACGTTAGACAATTGATTAAACTAACAAGACAAAAAATAAAATTACCCTACTCAAACCAGAATCCAGTTGATCATCGGTATATGTTTTAGTACATAACATCATGTATAATATTTCCACTCAACTTGAGTTCAACTTATATCAAACAAATTGTTTTTGATGCGCGATGTACGACTATGAGTATTCTTAATTCTCATATATCTTACGCGTAATATAACATTACAGCAATATTCTTTGGGGAAATCAAAATTTCTTACCTGTTTATATGAGTACATAATAGGGTCTAATTATTTTCTACGTTCACAATTCTCGAACTTTCCTTAGACAAAATTGAAGAATTGACTAATGCCATCTTATGAGAGCACTTGATTACTTAACTTATTAAAACAATTTACCTTACAACGTACCAAATAATCAAAAATATAACTATTAAAAAAGACTAAGTCCTACAGTATACTAATACGATAATATTGAATACCAATCCTTAATCTCACCTATTTATTCTAAAGTTTGCTAAAAATTAATGCACTTTATTGGATTTCTATACTTTCAAAAAAACAATCCCACCTCTTACCGTTAGCCTTCTAATTGTCTGTACTTTTATACATCCTTAACATCTGAGGTTTTACCTGGATTAAGGCAGTCTAAAACCCAAGAAAGAAATAGAAGTACCTACTCTAAATTTGCTCTTCACCTTAGTGTTTGGATCTATCTCCTTTTAACTCTACATTACCAATGACATCGCTTAATATACTCAATCCTTTGCTGAAATGAATACCCTCAATCGTCTATTCTTTTCATTCTTCCCTTATTTTTGTCACACTTTACAATCTAGACTCTCACACTAGTGAGCAAGAGTTTCATTATTAAACACAATCTGCAACAACAATATACACAACACCTAGTATACATATCAAAAATATACGAAACCGTGCCGACTATGTTCGCTAGATCATACCCCGCATCATGTGCTCTTCATCTGTCCTGCACTCTGTACTTGTCATTAACTGGCCACTAGCCGTTTATAGGTCTATGCCCTCATTACTAGGTGATCAAAAGTGTATTCTAATATATTTGAGAATTTATTAGAGAAGTATATAGAAACTATAACCTTAAATATCCTCTAACATCATATACAAAATCTAGGTGAAAATAAAATTATTCTTTCCTCATAAATTCAGAGAATCAATTCATTATTGAGAGAAATACAATACAAGGTTATGTTGTTACTTATGAACCGAATACAATGATTTATCTTTCACTCAATCTCCAGAGAATACTATAATGTCTCTGTTTATCTCGCTTCAGAGCCGTCAACTGAATTTTGCTCGACCTGCATATGTGGGAATATGTTAATGATATTGTTAAACCTGTGTGAAAGAACTGCTAGTCTTGAAACCGATGGAACTTCTTGTGTACGCTTCGTGCCTCTGTGTTTGGCGTAGACTGCATTGTCATTATCTTAGTTTTATTCCGTATCCTGGTCAACCTGCACGCGAGCTTTGGAAGGATTGCTAATAGTATAAAAATAAGAAATTACAGTTAGATTCCTACTACTTCAGCACGTAGAAAATGTGCCCAGAACTAACTAATTATGAGTATTGAAGAGTTACAAGAAAAATTCGATAATGAAATATCCAGAAAGCTCAACAAAATAATGGCCATTAATCGCTGAAAAATGGGTATCTCAGACAATGCGGAACAAGAGGTAAATTATGGTCAATAAGAAGAAAGACCTGCGGAAACAAATGGAAATTAATAAAGTTAGAAGATATTGGACTTCAGTGTCTAATGGAATTAGAAAGAAAATTAGTAAAGAAATCTCAAAAGGCAATAATTGAGAACATAAAATAATGAAGTCGAAGATGAGTTAGAACATTATGAAAGATAATAGAAAACAAATCATGAAAATAATGCAATCCAACTCCAAGAGTATCAAGGTGAGTCAAGTTGCCCCATAAAACCAATTGCTTAGTTATTTATTTATAGTACGTATGAAAGCTTTCCAAAAAAGAACTCCAGTCAAAGATCTTCAGACGATTATTTCATATAGGGTAATATATGCTGCCTACACATGAGGAGCTGAGTTAAAAGGAATGTAGGACTCATCGATCTGACCAGCGCTCTTAGATCAGAAAGTCATAGGATATCAATGCGTGCACACATAAGTGCTTATGTCATGATATGTTTGATTAGGAAATGGCGCTTTTTAAACGATTGATATGTAGGATGACTAAGACTTGAATCTATTACTATGTAAATTAGTTGAATACCAAAGTGTCGTACTACACAATAAAGAGACAAGACCATCGAATTGCTTAGGTTGTGGGTTAAACCTAAATACAGATTGGACCTCAGAAAACTGTATCGTTAGCAACTAATCTATGTTTGATGCGAGCTATCCGAAATATAGTCGTAAGATGTGAGTGAGTCCAGAAGTAGTAGTTGCATAAGACAAATGGAGTTATAGTATTTAAGCCTCCGCCCCCGCTACTACTATAGCTGATATGAAGTCCTTTATTATATCCGAACGTGACATAAGAGTCGAAACTTAGATTATGAGTAGTTTAAAAATTATTTTCTTGACACATTAAAGGCGTATGGACTTAATTTTGTACCTACAAACACTGCAGTTACCTAGAATACCCTTAAATACCAAATTATGTCCATTAAAGTGTCTCATTTACAGAACATATTAGATTTTAACCAAGACAAGGTATATTTTCTTAACTTAAGTACTTAGAATACTTAGACCAAATATTACTTATTGATTAACTTATTCTTTTTACTAGCGCATGAAAATATTTTCTTCGAAAACTTAGTAAATAAACCGACAAAACATTTTAAAATTAAGCCGACGAACGAAGCAGGGCCTAAGTGAATTGTTGCTTAAATAACCTTCTAGCACAGTCAGAAAACTATTAGAAATGTAAATGTTTATAAAGCATTTTGTGATATAATTCTATAAATGTTCTGTTTGAAAAGTCTAGCCATGAAGAATATCGTGATGGTGATTATTGGAATTGAAATACCACTTTCTGGCAAAAGGCCATTTTTTTACCAGGTACAAACCTTTAAAAGATTGAAGATTTTCCAATTTATTTTTTAAAAATAAAAAACATAACTTTTTTGTGGTCAATTAATCACTAATGATATCATAAATTTAGGTGGGTGAGGGTAGTTTGTTCTCTCCATAGTGAAAGTTTTCCTGGCAACAGATTTTTCTTTTTTTGTTTTTTGGTAATCTTGTAGATATGTGCGTGTCTTATCTATTAAACTACATCGAGACTATGCCACTTGGATCGGTGTTTCAATACTAATGCCATTATTTCTTATTCTGTTGTTCAACTTGCGGGTTAGGTTAATAAATTATCAGCCGCGAATTTCGAATCCAGCAGAAACTCAAGCTATAAACATTAGCTAGCAGCTGGCATGAGAATTTCTCGGGATTTTTCAAAGGGCAGTTTGAGGTTGTCTCAAGAGGAATATGTCAAGAAGGTGCTTTTGCGATTCAACATGGTTGATGCCAAGCCTCGACTCTCTCCTCTTTCGTCSGATATCAAATTAAGCAAGGAGGATTGCCCTAAGACAAAGGAAGAAAAAGGAAGGATGGCCACTTTTCCTTATTCTTCAGCCGTTGGGAGCATGATGTATGCAATGGTTTGCACGAGACCCGACATTGCCCATGCAGTGGGAGTTGTGAGTAGATTCATGTCAAATCCAGGTGAGAAACATTGGGAAGCTRTCAAATGGCTCTTGATGTATCTCAAAGGTACTTCGGGTATGGCTCTTTGCTACAAGGGAAACGGTGTTATTCTTGAAGGTTTTGTTGATGCTGACTTTGGGAGATGCTATGATACGAGTAAGAGCACTTCGGGGTATGTGTTTACAATCGGTGGTACGACCATTAGTTGGTTGAGCAAGCTGCAGAAGTGTGTCTCCATGTCTACGATTGAAGCAGATTATGTTGCTATGTCCGAGGCGGGTAAGGGGATCGAATGGTTAAAGGGGTTCCTTGAAGAGTTGGGTCATTAACAAAAGGGATGTGTGTTATATAGTGATAGCCAAAGTGCTTTGCAATTGGCTAAGAATCCTGTATTTTACTATCGAACCAAACACATTAATAGGCGCTACCACTTACCTAGGAGTTTAGTGGAAGATGGTTCGATGAGTTTGAAGAAAATTGCCGGGACTAAGAATCCGCCTGATATGCTCACTAAAGTTGTTACTAGTGAGAAATTGGGGCTATGTCGAACCTCAATTGGTCTCATTCTCTAAGTGTTTGGTTGGCTTGACTTGTGCTTTGATTGTCTTTTGATGATGATAGTTGGTGTATGATGTTGTTGTACATTGGTGTTTGTGTTTTTTTTTCTCTTTCAACCGTTTCTCCAAGTGGGAGATTATGGGGTTGATGTGTGGAGTAATGTAGAAAGGAGAAGAAGAGGAAAAAATGGGAGCAGCCCCAGTGGCGCGTGGCGCGCCGCCCAAGGCGCGGGTCGCGCCG
>SNQN01006214.1:0-39965 GCA_008642245.1 Bassia scoparia | reverse complement strand
TGGTTTTCGTCCTTATGTATTAGGGCCATTGCCTTTGGTTATAATTTAGTAAATTTTGTTATTTTTAATTTGTTGATATTGTAATAAAAAAAATTGCAATATTATATGACGCTTTTAATAAACAGCGTTTCATAATTTAGCCCGCATGTTGCCCTACATAAATTTTTTTGTAAAAAAAGGCGTCCCTTATTTTCAAATAAAAGGTCACAATACTTTGACAATAAAAAGCGTCACATGATTCCCACAGGACAGTAAAAAAAAAACCGTCACATTTTACATTGCCAGTACGCTTTTTTTTAATAGCGTTTCACAATATGAACTATAAAGTTGACTTCCAAAAAAAGCGGTGTTAATATACATATTAGCCACGCTTTGAAAAAAAAATAATTTGACGCTTTTAGTTGGACGCATTGTCCCCATAGAAGGCGTCACAATGATATAGTTGACGCTTTTGTGCTGTTCAATAAGACAAAAAAGCCGTCACCAATTGGCCGTTTTTTATGTAGTGTGTGTTGGATTCCATCCAAGCAAATCGACATCAACTTTCTTGTCAAGTGATTGAAGGTTTGTTTGGTAACACAGCCATGAATAGTAGGCATGCCAAATATAACCCCAAGTCATCCGTTTGGTCATATTGAATGTGTGACACACCTCTTGTTTGATGCTCTGCTCAGTATTTTTTGCTGAAAAAATATGCGAATTGAGATTCGCATAGCTGACCTTTTTCACCCCTAGTTACACAAAGGCGTCCAGGCAAATGTTGATGATTTGTGCTTGCTCCATGGCAGCTTGAGGCAAAGTGAAATATTTCATCCGCGAAAAAAAGGTTGGACAAAGTGGTCCTCGTTTTGTTCAGTTGAGATGGGTTTCCAAACCACCCTTGAAGATGGCAATTCTATGACATGTTGAGCTCTCTCCAATTATCACATGAACAAATAATAAAGAGGACAACAGATCTCTTTGCAGGAATGACGCATGGACAGAACTCATTAGAGAGTTCCCATTTCGCAAAACCCTCATGGTTGGGGATGAGACACATTTCATAAATAGTCTTCGATAAGCTTTGTGGAGGTGCATTAGCTCCAACTTTCTTCTGATGAAAGACCATTTTAAGCCGATCATAAGCACTTTTCTAAGATCGATCTTAATGGCCATTAAGACCTTGTTTTCCTTGCTTGTGGACAGTGATGTATTAATTCCTGAAAAATGACAAATTATTATCAGTTATCTGTCTGCCAGGGCAATAAGAGCAATTAGGTAGGGGGGAGACCATCAGGCGAGACAACTCTTTAAGCCCTAAACAATCATTTTCGTGATGTTTATACACCACATACACAACGAAGACGAGGGGCCAATTCTTTCGGGAGAGTCATAGAGCAGTTTATACCTTTGGATTAGAACCGAATATCTCATTCAAATTCTCAGGTAGAGCATCCACATTTAACACATGACATGAGTTTGCACACACTCGAGCTAGCAAACTCCAATTTTTTCTGAAGAATAGTTACCTGGAAACCCATCTGGCCAGGTGCTTTCAATGCTCCCATGTATTTTAAAAACATCCAGACTTCCTCTGCTCTAAAAGGCCGAGTCAATTCATTCCACTCATATATTAGGGAAATCTGTGATATTTAATGCATGAATTTGAAGCTGACCATTTAGCATTCTCACCAGTAAGACTTGGAAAAATTTTTTTCAGTGTACATAATGCTTTGACTTGAGGTGGGTCACTAATCCAATCTCCATCTTCATTCTAAGTGCCACAATATTTATTTCGCATCTTTAGTAATATGTTGAAAGATGAAAGAAGGAAAGTGTTTTCTATCTCCATCTCTAAATCCTTCGACTCGTGATTTTGAATACCAATGAACCTCAATCCTATATAAAACCTCATTCCAATTCGTAACAAAGCTTGCTTAAGTTTAACTAGATTATTTTGCAACGCGATGCGTGCACTGTAGTATTAAGTTACTTTCTCAATTATCATGAAAAATAAAATAAAATAGGTTTGAATACACATTATATCTATCAAATTTTGTACAGTTGGTGGATTAATTTTTAATAATCTCTATTAATATTTATTGCAAATTGACAAAGTTAGTTAAGTATGATACGAAGGGAGTTAAAATCTCATTAATATTTATTCAATCATTTTGTTTCATTAAATAACTATTTACTTGAAATTCAATTGCAATTCATTTTTAAACTCATTAATATTTATGCCAAATTGATAAAGTAGTAACTCTAATCACGCGAGGAGTAAAAAATCTATTTTAATTTATTTATGTCAAATCATTTTTTTTCCTTTAATTAATTTTTTACCTTGAAATTCGATTGCAATTTCCAATTTTTAACTTATTCAATATTTATGGCAATTGACAAAGTAGTAGTGTTTTTTGGGTTAATTGCAATTTAAAATTCATTAAGGGTATTATATTAGACATTTTGGAGGGGGGAAAACCATCTTCCTCCCCCCTTCACTTATTATAATAGAGTTAGATGTCTATCATTGCCTACACCTAATTTTTGAAAAATACCGTCAATTCGAGCTAGAATTCACGCTTTTTCGAAGAAAAATGTTATGAAATGTCTCCTTTTCCAGGATTGGAGCTCAAAAGCAAAAGATTCAAAAAAGGAAACCAATGGAGCTTCATTTGCCACTCGGATTGCACGAAGTCATCAAACTTTTCGTGGTCATCCAAGCAGCCTGAAAATGGGAAGGGGCGGTTACTGAACCCAAGGAGCAAAACCATTGGGGAATTAATAGGCGGACAGTTAGATGGTCTGACTGAATGAATTGTGAAGGACCCGTAACATGTCATGGGAGAATCGAGTTAGGCCCAAAGTGGTTCCGAAGCTATGTCTAGGGCACGATCAAGCCAGAGCACTTTTCGTCATAGCTCTCCATCTAAGTCAAATTCTGGCCACTTGTACTCCTGTATGATACTGCGTTAAAATACTAAACCGTCAGGCGCAGAATTCCGCTGTGAACTACGACTGTCGTGAGTGAGTCCCCTGGACCAGTGTGAGAGGGCACTTGAGAACTCAACTCTCAAGCAATCAAAGCTCATTTTACTCCAATCATTAATTGATGAGCACGCCTTTGGGACTTCATTTTGCAAGCAGAAACTCCTTCCCAAGCAGCTTCGTGTCTCATTGAAATCCTCACATAAAAAGCCATGGCGTAATTGTGCATAGCAGCTAATTCTTCAAATTGACGTCCACTAGATCCTGGCTTTCACAGGATCAGGGCTCGCATTAGATGGAGGGTAAGTACCAAGGATCTTCACCATTCCTCACCACTTCAACTGTGATTATATTGAGCACTTTTTCTACTACGACTCTAGAGGGTAAAACCTCAGCGGCCCCAAACAACCAATACCACCTGAAAAGCCTGAGCGCCCTAATATGTCCAGCTGAAAGAGAACTTATTGGCAAATAAGATCCGCTTGGTCCCCACCCATATGAGTTTCCAATTAACACAATCCACTAAAAGGTTTTATGAATGAGTAGTAATCACGGACGTAGTGCCGGGATGGTGAACCTAAGAACTTCCAGGCCCTTGAACGTATCCACACCTAGTGAATGAGATTCGTGGTTTGAGTTTGTCGCCCAATGTTAGGATTCTATCAGACATGATATGGTATCTGCGGGCTAAAGAGTTCCATGTAGGCTTCACAAATACTCATAAAGAGGTGCTTTTTGATCTCCAGGGCATTGTCATTGTCATCAGAATGTCTGCTTGCTCCGGGGTGCGTTCGATCCAGCCATCAGCCGCTTGAACCTCCATCTTGTGGATTCAGGGGGTTCATGACCCCCAATAAGGATGTTTCCATAGGTCTTCCAACGCATACGCTCCATCTTCCAATGGGAGGTTCTTGGAGAGGATTGAAGAAGGTGGTACGTCATTGAGTGAGTTAGGCACAATAGAAGAGATGGAGTATGGTTGGCTGGTGTTTGGTTGTTTACTGGAATATTAGTTGTCTCACTTGCTGCACATATATTGGCTTGATAGTTTGGCTTCAAGAATGGCTTGGGTATTTGATGCCCTGCGGTTTAGAAGCAATATTATTTGCTGATATCTCGCACAATATCTTTCTGCCAATCAGATTTTTAGAAAACTTGTTTTACCAGATTCAATATTTATTGGGCAAATTGACAAAAGTGTAAGTGTATTTTTTGGGTTAATTTGCAATTTAAATTCATAAGGGTATATTAGACATTTGAGGGGGGAAACCATCTTCCTCCCCCTTCACTTAATTATAATAGAGATTAGATGTCTTATCATGCCTGACACCCAAAGTTTTGAATTACTGTGCAATTCGAGCTAGTAATTCACGCTTTTTTCTAAAAATGTTATGAAATGTCGCCTTGTTCCAGGATTTGGAAGCTCAGCAGCAAAAGATTTTCAAAAAAAGGAACCAATGGAGCATTCATTTGACCACTCGGTAATTGCAACGAAAGTCATCAAACTTTTCGTGGTCATCCAAGCAGCCTGAAAATGGAAGGGGGGCGGTAACTGAACCCAAAGTAGCAAAACCATTGGAGAAATTAATAGGGGACATTGGTCTAACTGGAATGGATGGAAGGGACCGTACATGTGCATCGGAAATCGAGATAGCCCTCAAGTGTAGAGGCGCTATATAGGGCACGTCAAGCCGAGCCTTTTCCTCGGTGTCCGGAGTTAGGAGTTCCCCTTGGACCAAGTGTCGCAGAGGGGCCCTAAGAACTCAACCTCAAGCAATTTCAAGCTCATTTATCCAATCATTAAGTTTGGGATTATTTTGAGCACGCCTTTGGACTTCATTGCAAGAAGAACTCCTTTCCCAAGCAGCTCGTGTCTCATTGAAATCCCCACATTAAAAGCCATGGGCAATTTCTGCATTTAGCAGCCATAATTCTTCACAATGAGTCCATAGATCCTTTCGCGTTTCACGGATCAGGGCTCGCATACGATGGAAGAGTTGAGAGTACCAAGGAGTCTCACCATTCCTTCACCACTTTCAACTGTGATATATTGAGCCACTTTTTTCTACTAACAGAGAGGGTGACAAACCTCAGCTCTCGAAAACAACAAATTACCACCTTGAAAAGCCTTGTAGCATCACCCTAATATGTCAGTGAAAGAGAACTTATTGGCAATATGATCCGTTTGTCCCCACCCATATGAGTTGTCCAATAACACCAATCCACCAAAAGGTATTATGAATGCGCACTATTCACGGGAGTGCGGATGTGAAACGAAGACTTCCAGCCCCTGAACGGTTTCCACACCATGATGAGAATGGTGTTTGAGTTTGTCGCAATGTTAGGAAATTTTATCAGACATGGATACTGGTTCTGGGGGGTAAAGTGTCCATATAGGCTTCACAATACTCATAAAGAGTTGCATTGATCTCCAGGGGTCATTTGTCATTGTCTCAGAATGTCTGCTGGCTCCGGAGGGTGTTCGATCCCAGCCATCAGATTGAACCTCCATCTGTGGATCAGGGGTTCTACCCTAAATAAGAGCTTTCCATAGGTCTTCCAACGCATACGCTCCATTCCAGTGGGAAGGTCTTTGGAGAGGATGAAGCGAATGTGGGACATCATTGAGTGCGTTAGGCACATAGAAAGAGATTGAGTGATGGTTGGCTGGGCTTGTTTGAGTGTTTACTGGAATATTAGGTTGTCTCACTTGCTGCACATCTATGATGGCTTTTATAGTTGCTTTCAAAGTATGGCTTGGCGGTATTTTGAATGCGGTTTAGAAGCATATGATTTGCTGAATTAATTCGCACAATATCTTCTTGCCATCAGATTTTTAGGAAACTGTATTTAGGCATAATTGTCTTAAGGCATTTTGCCCAAATATCTTAATTCCAGTAATAGATTTTATGTCCCATCTTCTATTGCGAGAAAGTTTTCTTGTGGTATATTCTTTTGTATATCTTTCTCTAATGGTGTTTTTGATTTTTAGCCCTAAGAGGATTTCAAAAATTTCGAAGTTCCTATTAATTAGCCCAAATCCATGGATGTTTTCCTCATTATGGATGTGTAATATTGACCATTTATGCGATGATCCACCTCATCGTATCCAAAATTTGCAATCTCGAAGCCCTAGTATTCCCTCTTCTTGAACTTTGTAGGGTTTGGCGAATAGTTTGGTGACCTGCATGACTTGCGGGGAGCAACTCTGGATTCGCGTGGGCTTTCTGAACAACATCCAATCCCGATATTGGCTTGCACCTCCGGTTGAGGGGCTGGGGTAAGTTGAGTTTGAGGTTGGTGTTGCTCATTCTAACGATGCGTACATCTCCTCGATCCTTATGTTGAATCCGTCCACAATGATAACATATAAGTCTAGCGCCCTTGTAGGCTTCGCCCCGCTTGGAGGGGCGTTGACCTCAGCTTCCGTGTCACTTGGTAGTTGAGCCATGGAATCCGATTGTGAATGCTTGGGGTTCGTGTGTCGTCGAAATTGAGGGGGATCGCCCGTGCTAATCAGGTATTCAACGGACGCGCCAACATTGGTGCCAACTAGTGGCCCCACAGATAGGTTCCAGTAACCAACGTGTTGGTCTGGGTGACATGGTCGAATCAATCTGGTAACCCAATTCGGCCCGCATGTAGCGGGCTCTTCGGGTCTCCATTGTTAGTCCATAATCATAACATTGAATTCAAAAGAGCCTTATTGAATTGAACTTTGAAAGACACTAATTCTGGAGGCTGAGTTGCTATTATGTACAAACCAAGACTTCTACAAGACAAGGCGAATTCACTTGATTGTTAGTCATGTTAATAGGTGTGCTTTGGAAAATCGGTGCGTCTATGATATCTGACTTTAAATGTGACAACGATTAAATTCTGGTCTTGTTTTAACAAATATATCACAAGTGTGGTAGAAGATATATTTACAAGACATTGAAAACAAAGCGTTATGTGAGCATAATAATATGATATGTGTGTCCTCTCACCTTGTCACTGCAACATCAATTGTTTAGAATAAAACTCAAAGAATCGCCTTTCGATTGGAATGCTTAATTGAGACAAACAAAGCTGGTTAGTATTGACATAATAATATGTATAATAAAATGAAACCAAAACCATGGAAACTTGAAAACCTTAATAAATCCTACATTTTATACATGAACGCTTAACAAGTGAAGTTTCTACCATTGTTTTAATTGAGATTAAAACTCTAACAATGGTTAATCGAATTAAGAGAGACAAAAGAAGTTAAAAGAGTGAAAAAGAGGTTTTGGTGTAATCTACAGTTTATCCCTTATTTCGCTTGTTGATCGAAAAGAGAATCGATGCTTTGAATCGAAAACGCAATGTGCGTTTGAGTGGTTTTTTGAGAGAGGAGAGTGGACGTGTCTTGGGAATGTGTCTTTGTGTGAGTACTATAGTAGTCGTGAAGTGAAGGTATTGAAAGTCGTGAAGTTGGTGAGTGTGAAAATCGTTGAATCGTGTCCAGTGTAGGTGTCCCGAACTGAGCAAGGCAAGGATATTTTATAGCCGAGGCAAACGAGTGGCAGGCAAAACCTGGCGTATTGAACGCATGGCGTATAGTACGCTTACGAGTGAGGAGCGTATATACGCCTTCTCGCGTATATTACGCTTCTCCAATTTCCACGTTTTGGCAAGAACCTGGACTTCAGTATGGCTTGTTGAGCGTATATACGCAGCTTTGTGGAGCGTTATCGCTCTTGGTGAGCGTATATCACGCTTTCAGCATTGCGTTATCGCTCGATGAGTTTCGTATATTCTTTCCAAAACCTCGAAAAATTTCGATTTCCTCGATTTTTTTCGGTGATTTCCCTTGATTCGACGCAACTAGACACCCTTGCTCTCCCAAGCAAGATTTCTAGAATGTTCTAGAGGTTTCCACGTATTCTCCGTATATTTTCTAATTATTCACGTATTTTTCTGAGTATTCTGCGTATTTTAACATGGCAAATCATAGAAAATCATTTAGAAAAATCAGAAACTATTTAAATATTTGGCGGATTCAGAAAAATGGACCACATGATGGGAAAACAAAAGCACGAGAATCCCAGCGTGACTTGTTTGAAAACCTTTGAAACTTTCGGAGTTTATCGATAAACACGAAGAAAATTATGTTTTGCCTTGTAAGTACCTTTGCTTCAATAGTTTCGAGTACAACCTCACGTATTTCCACTTTCGTGAGTTCAAGAGCATCTTTTCTGAGTCGAACAAACGCGAGCGCGGTATGTTTCATCCGGAATTACTGATTTGGGGGAACACATTTTCAGGTTGTTCTACAGAAGCCCCCACTTGACTTGAGTTGGAGAGATGTAAGTCTCGTAGACGAAAAGTCAAAGTATTCGATTCGGGCACGGAGAGCAATCAAGCGTTCTGCGCCCTTGATAGTTACCTTTTTCGCTCCTATCGGTACCTGCAAACAAGGTTAGTTTTACCTGTAGCCTGTTCCCATGCCGGTTTATGTGCTTTTATTGTCTGAGTCTTGAGCGGTTCTTTCCCCGTTCGGGCTGACTGGAGAAACGCGAGGTGCGTCCCATGCTTTTCCGAAGAAATGAGCATTGACTTGAAACATGATAGCCCTATTCCAGGATTAGGACTACCTTTGGTGACGACTAGGTTGTTTTTATGTCTAGCGAAATTTGCATGCAATGTGATTGTAACTTTTGTGACCTTGATTATTGAGAAAGGGGCAGGAGTCATATGATTTGAAGAGTCTTGTCTTAGGTCTGGTTTTAGACATAGGTTTTGGCGAGTCTTTGATTTGAAAGGTCTTGTCTAGGTCTGCGTTCTAGACATTAGTTTGAGAAGAAAGTCATTGAAAAGGAGTTCTTGTCTTAGGTCTGATTCGAGAATGATTCTAGAGAGTCTATTGAAGGCAGTTCTTGTCTAGTTTTTGTCTGGTTCTAACATGTTTGAGAGGAGTGGCTTTGAAAAGTGGGCTTGCTAGGTTGGTTAAGACATGATTTGAGAGAGTCTTGTCCTAGGTCTAGATTCTAGACATGATTCGAACTTAGGTCTTCCATGTTGATTATAGTGAGGCTCCTCTGTCTAGGTTCTGTTCTAGACATGTATCTGAGGAGTGGCTTTGATTGTGAAGGAGTCTTTGGTCTAGGTCTGGTTCTAGACATGATTCTGGAGTGGCTTTGACTTTGAAAGGTCTTGTTCTTAGGTCTGGTTCTAGACATGAATTGGAGTTGGCTTGTCTAAGGGTCTGGTTCAAGACATTGATTTGAAAGATGTTCTTGTCTAGGTCTGTTCTACATGATTGTGAAAGTGTCTTGTCTAGGTTCTGATTCAGACATATTTTGCAAGTGACTTGTGAATTTGAAAGAGTCCATCTAGGTCTGGTTTCTAGACATGAATAGACGATACTAGAGGTCTAAATCTAGGTACCAAGTGCCAATTGGAAGGAGTGTGTCATTTGAAAGAGTGACTAGAGAAAGGTGACAATGTTGGACGTTGACTTGACTTATCCATGGCGAGACAGTGACTTTTGATTGAAAAGGACAGCGTCCAAAAGTGACTTTTCAGGATTTCCACTTGGATAGCAATAGACTTGACACGTATGGCCTTTAGGAGACAAGAACCCCCACTGGAAAATTAAGAGCCATATTGACACGGCCCACCCGCGAGACTTTGATTACAACATGGTTTACGGCTTAGTAGTCAACATGGGAAGGTGGATGGATTGTATGGATGGTTCCCCAATAAGATGTTACTGACCCAGGGTCAGGTGGCTTTTACTCTTTGGGATTGAGTCAATGAGTTCCTTGAAGGTGTACCAAAGAATAGCTATGGTTTCGAGAAATAAAAAAGTAGTCAAATTTGTGGTAAGGGTCAACATGTGGCTAGATACGAGTTGGCCAATGATGTTGGTTCAAACAAGAGTTCTATGTGAGGTATTCTAACTGGCCAAAACCTATAATGAATTCTTAGCAAGTCACAAAGCCACTTCAAAAGGTCTCTCAAATGATTTTAATGTTAATGCTATGGGTCGACTCGAGAGAGGCTTCTACGTATCCTTACGGAATCAGACCAACGTGTTCTGATGATGATTTGGACAATTGCCTCGTGTGAGAGGGCTTTTGTGGTTGTATATGTGAGGCTGTGGTTTGAGGGTTGAAAAAGGCTGATGTTATGAAGTAACTCACGGTGTGCAGTGTGCTTTTTAGACTCTTGCTTTTTATTTGATCTGGCTTTGAGCTTTGGGTTTGCATTGGATTGATTTGAATTTGTGAAGACTTTTGTATTGAACTTGATTTTTGCTTTTTCTTTTTGCCCATTTTATTCTTTTTTTTCTTTTCTTTCTTTTGCACGTGTCTTTTCCTACGCACCGTTTGGTCCAAAGGTTAGCTAGATGTGGGTGATGAAAGAAAGATAGGCTAATGTAGGTTTGTGGCTCAAAAGGTTGCAATGGTTTTTTGGATTTGATGTGACAAAGGGAATGGAAGGAGGGGTCATTTTGTGGAGCTGTGAAAGAAGGCCTCTCTGGGGCATTGTTCAAATTAAATATTGAATCAGCATTAGATTAAACAATTGTGGCCAATGAGTATTGAGACTTGCATAGAATTAGAAAATAAATTTGCCAAATGAATCATTTTATTGATGAAGAAAAACTTTGAAACATACATGGCTTATTTCAAAAGACTACATAGACTCAAAAAGACAGTGAATTGAAATGAAATATAATGCTTAGGACTAGGACTCGATGACTCAATCTAAAGAAGGCCGCATGGATCATAACCACGCCTTGGGGTGACTCATGGTTTAGGCAAGTGGGTTGGTTTGGTATGTTGATCTTATCCTTCGCCCGCTGGAGGACTGGGAGGCGACCATCTTCAACCATGTCTTGAATCCTGTGCTTCAAAACGATTGCAATTCTCAGTGGTGTGACCCCTTCCTTGGTGGAACTTACAATAGGCTTGGATTCCAATTCCTAGATTTCTTATCATCTGAAGGGTCTGGAGTGGTGTCCAATAGGAGCAAGTGCACCTTTTGCAGTTAGTCTATCAAAGGCCTGCTCTAAGTCATACCAATTGGAAGAAATGTCCTTTGGTGCGTCCTCGAGGCCTGTTGTTTGAAAGAGCCGGGATGGTTAGAAGAGTTGTCATGGTAAGTGGCTGACTTGATCATGTTGGAAAAAGAGGAGCCACCTTTCTTGTTTAAAGCCCCCACCGTTACCTTAGACTCTGGCTTGAACATCTTCCTCAACTAGGAGGCCAACCTTTGTAGAGCCCAGTAAATGAATCAATGGGTTTAAACTTGAGTGCTCTCGATACTTGGGCTGAAGTTCTTGATGACCATGCGGACTTGATCTTCCTCATTCGTCGATTGGTCATTTGAGCGGCCTTCTCCCTCCACCTATTAAGGAAAGTAGAGAAATTTTCTCTCTACCTTTGCTTGGTGGCCTCTAGTTCACGCGAGACGACAGGAAGCTGGGAATTGTACCTGTACTGCTTTAGGAACTCGTGTTGATATATTCCCAATCATCGAGCTTTGGCTTGATTCAGGTCTTGAACCACCTGGATGGATGGGTGTCCAAAGTAATAGGGAACACCGAAGTGAATAGCTCTGTTGTCATTTCCTTTAAGGACCACTTAGATATTGAAAGTGCGGAGGTGGTCCTCTGGGTCTTCAGTTCCCTTGACTTGGGCAAATCAGTGATGACGAACTTTAGGAAGCTGCCCTTAATCTCATAATCAGCAACACGAGGCCCTTGAACTGAATTTTCGGACATTTCTTTGACCATCTCTTCTAGTTTGCTCCACCCTTTTTTCCGTCTCAGTCTTTCGGAGGAGGGAGGGTGTCTCAGCATCGTCTTCTCCTCCCCTTCAGACTCGGAGAGGTGTTTCTTGGGTTCCTCTTTTCTTTCAGCTCCCAATGCTCTTTTCTTGGGCATCAAGGCTGAGAATTCACAGACTCAAGCTTTTCGAGAATAGCGTTAAGCTGTTGTTCGATGTTTGCCATGGAAGTGTCTTGGTGATCGAGGAGCGCGTCGGTTTGGCTTCTTGTTACTCTTCTAGGCCCCAGAGACAAGTTGCGAGTCTTGCTATCTTGCTGAAATCAGAGAAATTACACTTTGAACCCAGAAACAAAAGATTTGGTCTACTTGAAAAACTTAAGAACAAACCTAACTCAGTTTGAGTTCTGGACTTAAGGAACTGAACTCGAAATGTAGACTTGAATGGCTAGACCTAAATCTGATTTAAGGCGCTAGACTCGAGAAAGATTCAAACCTAAGATGGGCCTATTTCAGAATTAAGGACCTCTTAGACCTACGAGCCACTTGAAATTGAATGGGCCTAGGTTGAGTCTATGATTGAACCTAGTTCAGTTTTGAGGTTCTTAGACTGAAGTTGAAGCGAAGCCTAATTCAGATTTAAGGCCCTTGGAGTTGAAATTGAATTGAAATGAACCTAATTCAGATTTAAGGTTTTTGAATTGGAATTGAACTGAACTAATTCAAGTTTAAGGTTCAAAGGTCGAATTCTAAGTCAGATTTTAAGTTCTTGGATTGGAATCGAACCTAGGTCAGATTCATAGGTCGAATGGAGTTTGAATTGAATTGGATTGGAATGGGCCTAATGGATTGTCAAACTTCATGTCTTGAACCATAGATTAAGGGACTGGGCTAGTTAAGAAATTGGACTGAACAAAGAGTCACAAGTTAACCAAGCACATTGATTTAAACACAAAACTAATTTATTCACTTATGGTCAGGATCTAAGTGAAACTATAAGTCGGCTTGGTTAAGTTGATAGGTGTACCATGCCTAAGTAGAGCTGGGTCCAATTTCACCACCACAACATTGGTGATGTATGGCCGAGATACCCCTTATTACACGCTCTCTATAACACGTGCATACGCTCATGGGCGGGATAGACTTACCTTAGCCATGTGATCCATTAACCACATGCAACCAAAGGTAAATCCCCCTTAAGGTGATCTCGAGCAGTAGAACATGCCATATTGAGACCAAGGTGACTAGGACATGACCCTATTTGAAGGGTCACAAGCAAAATTCAATTGATTATGAATATTGGAACTACGAGACTTTCAAGTCTGTCCACTCACCAAATGGTGATTATTCCCCAGTGAAGGCGCCAAAAACTGTTAGGGCTTCGCCCCGCCTTAGGGGGGTGGACCTCAGCTTCCGTGTCATGGAGTTGAGCCATGGAATCCCGCATGTGATGCGTTGGGGTGTGTCGTCGAATTGAGGGGATCGCCACCGTGCCTATATGGTTATTCACGGACGCCCGAACATTGGTGCCAACTAGTGGCCCCACAGATAGGTCCAGTAACCAAAGTGTGGGTTCGGGACATGGTACGAATCAGATCTGTAACCCAATTCGCCCGCATGTAGCGGCCTCTACTCGGTCTCATTGTAGTTCCATAAATCATAACAATTGAATTCAAAAGAGCCTATTGAATTGACTTGAAAGCACACTAATTACTTAGGTGAGTTGCTATTATGTAACAAACCAAGACTTTCTACAAAGGACAGGCGATCACTTGATTGTTAGTCAATGTTAATAGGTGCTTAGAAAACCGGTCGTCCATGATTATCTGACTTTAATGTGACAACAACATTAAATTCTGGTCTTGTTTAAACATAATAACAAGTGTGGTAAAATATATATTACAAGACATGAAAAACAGAAGTTAGTGAGCATAATAATATGTATGTGTGTCCTCCTCACCTTGTCACTGCAAACAATCAAATTTGTTAGAATAAAACTCAAGAGAATCGCCTTTCGATTTGAATGCTAATGACAAACAAACGCAGTTAGTATTGACAATAATCTATTGTATAATAAATGAAAACCAAAACCATGAAACATTGAAAACATTAATAAAATCCTACATATTTACATGAAACGATTAACAAGTGATTTCTACATTGTTTTAATTGAATTAAAACTCATAACAATGTTAATCGAATTAAGAGAGACAAAAGAAGTTAAAAAAGAGTGAAAAAGAGGTTTTTGGTGAGTAATCTCAGATTTTATACCCTTATTTCGCTTGTTGAATCGAAAGAGAATCGATGCTTTGAATCGAAAACGAATGTGTTTGAGTGTTTTTGAGAGAGAGAGAGTGGACGTGTCTTGGGAATTGTGTTTTGTTGTGAAGCTATTGAAGTCGTGAAGTGAAGGTATTGAATCGTGAAGTTGTGAAGCTGTGAAATCGTTGAAATCGTGTCAAAGATGTTAGGTTGTCCGAACTGAGCAAGCAAGGATATATTATAGGCACGAGGCAAAACGAGGCAGGCAAAACCCTGCGTATATACGCTGAAGATGAGCGTATATACGGGTGAGGAGCGTATAACGCTCCATCTCAGCGTATATACGCTTCTCAATTTCCACAAAGTTTTTGGCAAGAACGTTATGCATTGTTGAGCGTATATACGCACTTGTGGAGCGTATTATACGCTCCTGGGTGAGCGTATATACGCTCAGCATCGCGATATACGCTCATGATTTTCGTATATTCTTTCCAAAACCTCGAAATATTTCGATTCCTCCGATTTTATTCGTGATTCCCTTGATTCGACGCACCTAGACACCCTTGCTCCTCCAAGCAAGGATTTCTAGAATGTCTAGAAGGTTCCACGTATTTCCGGAGTATTTTCTAATTATTCACGTATTTTCTGCGTATTCTGCGTATTTAAACATTGCAAAATTCATAGAAAATCATAGAAAAATCAGAAGAAATAATTTAAAAATATTGGCGGATTCAGAAAAAATGTGACGCACTGATTCGGAAAACAAAAAAGCACTGAGAATCGCAGCGTGACTTGTTTGAAAAACCTTTGAAAAACCTTTCGAGTTTATCGAAGAAACCGAAAGAAAAATATGTTTGCCTTGTAAGTGACCTTTGCTCAAGTAGTTCCGAAGTACAACCTCACGTATTTCCAACTTTCGTGAGTTCAAAGCATCTTTTCTGAGTCGAAACAAACGCGAGACGCGGTATGTTTCATCACGGATTACTCATTTGGGGACACACATTTTCAGGTGTCTACAGCCCTCATATTTAATCTTCCAGATTTTCCTATTGAGCCAAAATTTAGATAGTAAAGGTTGGGACAAATCTAGTTCTACACAAAGTCGAGTAAACTTGCCACGCTCATCAGCCAAAGCAGTGGTTCTATCAACCTTTGAGACGCGACCAATTTTCCTTCCAACCCTGGTGAGGAAGTTAATTAGTATCAAAATACTCCACAGCTAGGTTAGGGATTCGTACCCAAGCGGTTAGATATCGGAGTGGTGCATTATCAGGCACGAAATTAGGAACCCAGTTCCTAATGGTTAGATAATGATCATTGATGAGCCATGGTCCCTCTGTGAGGACGTGATGGTAGTCATCTGCATTTGAGAATTTGGCAATATAGTAGGCACATCCCACATCAATGAGAGAGAATTCACCCTTGAGTTGCCATTTTTTTGTTAATCTTCTCATTAAGGTCATGTAACCAATATTCCTATCAAACATCTTGACTATGAGAGAGTGCTTCCATGGTTCACGCAACCTTTTTTTCTCCTCTTTTGATAACAGGATGATAGGGCATTGTGCAGTGTCTCCAATGTCATCGGGGGGCATATCATCATCAGAGAGGTCCTCATCCTCTTCCATTTGCTGTGAAGTTCTTGGGTCACACTCCTTAGGAGAGGGCATGGATGGGGACTGCAGGCCACCTCCATGGCTTTGTACCATACGAGTTAGCCGCAGGGGATTGGATTGTAGGGGAGCCCTGAATCTCATCCTCCTCCATGAGATCAGGTTGGCCATCAGGGGCATGGTGGAAGAGGAGATGATTGATGTTTCGTTTGGCTTTTTGTTGGATCTACGAAGTTGATCTTTTTTTCAGTGGTTGCAGTGTGCTTAGGGGTTTCCATGAGAGATTTTTTTTTTCTTTACTAAGTGTCGATTATACTTTCTACTCTGTGATGATTGATAATATACTACTCTTTCTGTTTTTTTAAATGTTCCATATCCATTTGGCACGATGTTTAATAGTCGATTTGGTTAGAAAAAATAGTTGAGTAAGTTAGGTAAAAGAGTAAATGTGTGAATGATTTTTTTTTGTGAAATAGTAATTTTGGGTAAATAGATTGGGTAAAATAATAAATGTTGTCTTTAGGACAGAGTAATTCCTTAATGTTAGAGTATATAGGTAAAAAGTAAAAAAGTTATTTTTAGATTGGTATGGAACAACTATTTGGAAACATCTCAAAATGGAAACTGGAACAACTAATAAAAACAGAGGGAGTATCAAGTACCATGCAGATTTTTAGATTTAGAAATACCAACAAGCTACATCAAACCAACTTTTGTTTGAAATGAGATCAAACCAACCTCAACCAGCATATCATTGCACATTACAAACAACCACATTACAAGCAATGAGTCAATTTAAACGAAAAGAACAAAACCTACATTCATCTATCCCTAATTTTTAGACGAGCGAATGTTAATTAAGGATGAATGTATGGTATTGGCGCACACAAAGCAACAACTACATAACTGATTTCACATAATCAAAACGATTCAGTTATGGTGTATTTGGGTGGCACTCGAAAACACTTGGACCAACTTGAACACATTCAAGGCCACTTCCGGGACAACAATCACGTGGTCCACCAACGGTACAAGTGTGACCTTCGTGATCCTCACAATCAACACAGATTTTATTTTCTGGAGAATTCGGGTCTGGAAGACATGCTAGTTCGGTGCAACAATCGCGGTCATCACAAGAATGATCTGGGTGATCCTCACAGTCAACACAAATTTTATTTTCTGGAGAATTTGGGTCTGGAAGACATGCAAGCTCAGGGCAACAATCGCGGTCATCACAAGAATGATCTGGGTGATCCTCACAATCAACACAAATTTTATTTTCTGGAGAATTCGGGTCTGGAAGACATGCTAGTTCAGGGCAACATTCGCGGTCATCACAGGAATGATCTGGGTGATCTTCACAATCCGTGCAAATGTTATTAATGCACGCAAGCTCCTCACAACATTCTGGAGGACATGGGGCATTAACATTGCCGCATTGTGCGTTCACGTAAACCATTTGCACCGCCACTGCAAAAATAATAATATTAAGTTACACGCAAATTATCAATATAAATAAATATATATATATATATATATATATATATATATATATATATATATATATATATATATATAATATAGAGGTCAGGATCCAGTGAAAACACATTTATATTGAAAACGTGAAACCAAATAAGTGGTTAAATTTTTACATTTTAAGTGGGTACATACAAGCAGTAAAGGGGTACACAAGACTTTCATACTATTGATGAACAGATACACGTTGTACCCCTTTAACCTTCAATGTACCCCAGATTGAAATACAAGTATATACATAGATTAAATCGTGACCGTCCATCTCCAAATCCTACGGTCAAGATTAAAAGTTTTTAGTTTTCACCTAAGGTTTGTGTTTTCACATGATCTATTCTTATAATATATATTATATATATATATATATATATATATATATATATATATATATATTATATATATATATTATATAATATATAATATAATGCAATTACTATAATGAATAATGATAAGTAAAATAATTCTGCTAGCATTAACATGTGTACACATAGTCCTAATACGGAGTACGTTTAAGCATTAAATTCACTTCGATCTTAAAATGGAAACAATTTAGAAGTTAAAAAAAATTACACATCATTTTAGACAATAAATGCTTGATTCAACTTTTTTATTTCTATTTTAAGCATAATATTTTTCTATAATTATATATCATGATCTATTATAAATACACACATTTCTATAAAATAAAATTATAAAGACAATATTATGAATTATACAAAAAAAGGTAAAGATTATAGGAAAAATGGAAACTAATAATCCCACCTTTTGGTGATCTGCTCTCAATAATTCGACCTCAAAGTAATTACAGAATAATCCCAACTTTTAGAGTGGTCTTATCAAAATAATCTGAACTCTCATTTTCTTACATAGAACAAACCAAAAATGGATCAACAAAAGCAGCAAAAATGAGAGTTCGGAGTATTTTGGGAAGACCACCCCTAAAGTTGAGATTATTCTGGAATTACTTTGAGGTCGAATTATTGAGAGCGGATCACTAAAAGGTGGGATTATTAGTTTCCATTTTTTTTCCAAGATTATAAGCATCTATTTTTTTTTTTTTTTGTATTTTTCAAATAGGAGATAAAACGTACGTGTGGCAAGGAAGAAAAAAGCTGCTAATTGAAAGTGCTTCCCCCCCATTTTAATTTCTCGGGTGTATTATATATTTGTTAGAGGAAAATGTTTTTGTGGGGATTCCTCTAATTTTTTGGTCCTATTTATAGAAACTTTTGTTGCGGCCCTAGATAGAGAATTGGAATGAAAATGATTCTAATCACAATTACTGAATAATTATTTGTGTGGAACCATTCATTATTCTTATTATAAATGAACAATTAATTAAATAGTACGTGCAATATACGACATTGCTACATTTACCCGATGGATAAATTACTCACTACTAATAGATACAATAAAATATTATTAATCATGCAAGTTGCATTTCACGATTTTCAATAATCATACTACTTTATATGTAGTGGGTAATTTATCCAATGGGTAGATGAAGTATTTTCCTGCAATATATAACCCAGGCCAATCAATAACTTATAGCTGTGAGCGAAAAAACTTGGTTGACCAATCGGATAGACTACCCACCCCTAATATAAGGTAGTGATATTTATGATAGTGGAAGACAATTTGATTTAAATACTAATTTTTTAATAATCTATTAGTAATGGGTAGATTACCCGGTGGGTTAATGTAGCAATGTCCAGCTGTGAGCCTATGAGAATCTAAAACAATTAGTTGACATTGCTAGTTCAACATTATTTATATACTTCCTTTATTGTAACTATTTAATAGCAACTTTTATCCAAAATATCAATATCATGTGTGTATACAATCCGAATACGACCACATACAAAAATTGAGCACCTAGATTATAGTATATGTTAGTTGTGCAAATATGCTGTGTACCGTTTCATTGTTGAAAGTTATATGTATATTTATATAGGTTTAATGTTTCATTATGACAACAAAATGTTGCTAGCATCTTGATTGATTATGTTATTGTATACTCCGTATGTAGCAACTTGACATTTCATAAAATTCAGTATGTATAGAACTATAGATTATGCTATTAGTTGCTTATTATGGTTTTAGGTCAAAAAGGCCACGAAATTTGGAAATCCTATTATCAATTAGGTAATCCTATTAAAAAAAGGTCAATTTTTCTCTTTAAATGCCGAACAAACCCCTATTTGAAAGCCATCGAAAATTTGAATTTTTTGAAGATTTCATGATACGCCTAAAAATTGGTCACCCGACCATGGAATATGTACCTAAAATATTTTTTATCTATTGCTTGTGTTCTTCAACTTAAACCCGACCATGGAATGGTCAGCAATAGCATTATTTGTTTCCATTTTGAATATTTTTTACTTCAACTTTTAATAATTCCCCCATGTTTTTCTTGAATTTTTATATTTTTCTGAAGCTTAAAACATTTTTCAATAATTAAAATAAAAGATTAAGATACAAAATAAAAATATAATAAAATGATTTTTACTACGGAGTAAAATAAATAAAAGATTTTTAAAGCATGAACCTAAGAGAAATGAGAATTTTTTTTCCTCAATGCTACTAACAATGAACAAAATTCCCAGTTTGCTTTTGTTTGAAAACTAATTCTCGAAGCGGGATACCGTCCACGTAGTATATCTTGGATTAGTGATTCCAACCCAACAATTTACTATCAAACAAATACATACTTACCAACTCCACTATATTTCATTATTGTCTTAAGACAAACTATAAGGAAAAACTGATTTTCAATAATTTGTTGAAAAACCAACTCATTGCTACCGATGTAACTATAACAAGTTACTACTTTTTGTTTCTAAGTTACTCTTTTGTGTTTTCAAGTTACAATATTTTGTATTCATCCATATATTATTTCTAAATAATTGTTACATATTTAAGTAATTGTTTTATGTTTCTAAGTCACTTTTTCTATTGTTTTCAGCTACACTTATCCGAGAAAAAAATCAAACAATTTTAAGTTCCTAAAATTTCTAATGAAATAATAACATTTGGTTTCAAAGTTACTTTTTTGTTTTAATGTTATTATTTTTTGCTGAGTTATTGTTTTGTTTTTAAATTGTTAATCACAGATTTTTGTTGTTAAGTTTCACTTTTGTCTTTTAAAGTTATTATTTTAATTTTTCAAGCCTAATCACAAATGTCGTTTTTCATTAACATAGTGTAAGTGTTAGAGTATATATTATATTCCTGGGCCTCAACCATCAGCTTAAGCTTTTGGTTGAGATGGTCTGGTTAACATGGTATCAGAGTCAACATGACATAGAGGTCACAGGTTGAATCTCACCTCCCTCTCCTTTCTAAGTAGAATTAATTCGCGCCAGGTATGAGTGAGCCTGTGCCGCGTCCACATTTCAAGCCCAAATGGTCTTTCATGTGAGGGGGAGTGTTAGAGTATATATTATATTCCTGGGCCTCAATCATCAGATCAGCTTGATGGTTGAGGCCCAGGAATATAATATATACTCTAACAGTAAGGCCGTTGCATGCAATATCTTTTGTTGTCTTAAATGTAACTCCTTGTAAGCATATTGTTTTATTGGTAGAGATTTATTTTATTTTTGTGTCAACCACATTAACAAAAACCAATTCTTGAGTTGTTGACAGAGTTTTTAGTTTCTTTGATAATGGGTGATGTGATGAATGAATTCTCTTAGGTGTTTGTTAAGAATGTAGTTACATCTTGTTGACGACAAATTCTATCATTTGTGGGATTGAAGTTCTTTACCTATGTTACATGATATCTTGGGAATTATTTTCCAAACCGAAGGGCCGAAGCAAAATGGGGATATTGAAACTTGTTAACAATATTCTGGGAAAAATTAATTATGTAAATAAATTAATTAATTTTCTAGAATATCTTTGCATAATTTAATTATACCTAGTTACCTAACCTAGAGTTATATTGTATATATATGTTGTATTTTTCATTAATGAGAATTAGGGCAAATCATTCTTTCTTTGTATCAGAGTTTAGGTTTAATCTTCAACCTACTCTTCTTCCGCTATTTTCTTTTCTTCTACGACATACTCTTCTTCTTCTTAATCGACTCCCATGGCTGAACAATAAAAAAATTCACCTGGCGACCCTCTCATCAGTATTCGTCAACATATTCCTATCGTCCTCGATCATGCGGGTACTAAATTCAACAATTGGTCTACCCTCTTTACACTTCATTGCCATGTGTATTTGGTAATTGATCACATCGAGCCATCCGATGCTGTAACACCCCTTACCGGTCCTACTGAGAAGGCTACTTGGCGAAGGCTCGACTGTACAACATCGTCCGTCAATGGATTTACGGTGCAATTTTCAAAGATCTCCTCAACTCTATTTTGGATGCTAATGATCAAGCTATTGATACATGGCGTTAAATTGAAATTTTCTTTCGTAATAATAAGTCGGCATGCGTAGTAACTCTTGATTCACAGTTTAGCAATACCAGACTTGAGCAATTCGATGGTGTCAAGTCATACTATACAAGGCTGAAATATTTGACAGATTGCTTGAAGAACGTCGGCGACAAGGTCTCCGACAATCGTATGGGCCAACAAATATTGAAAGGACTTTCTGATGTCAATCGTTGGTGACAAGGTCCATCAATGGGTGAATTCTGTCAATATTAAGCATCAGAACTGGTGGACATATAATCATCCCGTGGATTGCATCTAGGTTTGGAGAGAGATTTGTGAAGCTAAGCATCAAATTGTGCAAAAAAAGGTTTACAGGCTGATATTATGGGCATGTCAAAAATCTATCTCAAAACTCTATCAAAAGATGGCAGTTCAGGGTGAGAAGGTCCCTTAGTGTTCCTTTGTTTGAAATCATTTGATACTCCCTTAACACAGGACTATTAATTACCTTGCTAGTGATGAGAGACAAACTTAAAGTCAGGGTAAGGTTAATTCATTTGGGTATAACTCTATTGACAAATGTTTATTGTGAAAAAAAGACAGTGAAACTTTGATTCATTTGTTTTTGCCTGTCATAGTATCAAACTTATATGGGTTAAGGTTCAGAGATCGCTGCCTGGTTATTTTGGTAATACCTTCATGCAGAGTTTTATGAGAATTCAAAGAAGTAATAAGCTGTCAAAATTTCAGAAGTACTTTTGCTATGCAGTTCTCAATGCCACTATATGTATTGGTCTAATATTGTAAGTGATTGTAATGTAATGTTTAAACAAGTGCATGAGTCTATCATAGGTCGAGTAAGGGGGATTCTTGATGTTAAGTTGCCTAGGAGAGATGTCAGGTGGTTTGAGCATATCTGTTCTTGTAATTATAATTAGTGTCTCTAAGCCTTTGTGTTCAAGGGGAGGCAACCTAGTTAAGTTGTCTTGAGGACTTTGGCTGTTTAGATTGTAATGTTTCTATGCTTGATGAATCTTTACTTTACTGAGCAAAAAAATACAGGAAGCAAAACAAAGAATTTTTTTTATACATATTCAAAAAGAAAAAATACGAAGAAAGAGTGAGGTTAGTTAGATAAACTTGGCTCTGATATCATGTTCAGAAATGTAATTCATTCATACACTCGAGTAGAATACACATTGATGCAACATCAATATTTCATTTCTCTCTAATTTCTTTCTCACTCATTCATTTAGTCATTCATTTCATTCTACTCAGCACCAAGACACACCACAACTTATATATTGGTGGCTCAAGGGGAAATCCCAAGAAAGATTTTAGACCCTACATAACTTAGCAAAAAAGGACAACTTTCCTAATTTCAAGACACAAAATACACCACATAGCATAATACTGTTTTGGGCTAGCAGTCCAGACAAAAAAATAAAACAACGCATATAAATATAATACTAAGACATAGCGTAGCAAAGTATTAACATTACATTATCATTTTCATATCAAGCATAATACTGCTTCATTCCAACACTTATATATAAATACATCATTCGTTGCATTTGTTTGTCTGTTTGAAATTGATAGAATATACGAAGTATAACATATTCCTGAACCTCAACCATCAATATAAACTTTAAATTGAAATGGACCATTAACAAGGTATTATAGCCAACGCAATATAGATGACAAGAGTTTGAGTGTCTCCACCTCTCCCTTCTCAGTGGGCGAAATTAATTATAAGCAAGGGTCAGATATACATACTCGTTAGTTTAATAAGATTCTTATTTATAAAGAGAGTGTTATTGGATTTTTTGTATATTATACTGTGAAAATGTTATAAAGGTGTATTAGAAAGTGAATTTTTTGGAGAAGCTCTATAGGTTAAACTTTTCATTTATTTAATATGATGAAAAAAGTACTTCATCTGTTTTCAAAAAGACGCAACATAGGAACTTTTTTATGTTTCACAAAAACTAGTTGCATGCATCTATTCTAAAATGGAGATAGTATAGTACTCCCTTTGTTCCGATTTGTTTTTTACGTTTGTAGAATTGTACGTCAATTAAGAAAAATTAATATTTGGATAAATTATGTTAGTATTACTTGAAAATTGTATTATTCTTTTAATTTGTTTGAGATGTGTGCAATAAAATTAAAGTAATTTTTTTTTATATTTAAAAATGAGAGGATGAGATAAGTTTGGGTGGAAAATCAAGAATGATGAGTAAATAAGTAAGGGGTAATATTGATTATTTTAGGGGTAAAAGTAACATTAATGGATAAAAAAGTAAAGTATGAAAAAGGACATGTAAAGAATAAAAGGGAACACAAAAAAAGGAAACATAAAAAAAACAAACTGAAACAGAGGGAGTAGTTCATTATAGAAAAGGTGGATATTATTAGAGTTAAAATTAAAAAATATTTTAAACAAGACTAACATTTAAAAATTTCATTTTTGGGTAACATTTAAGAATTTCATTTTTGGGAAACAGGATAAACAAAAGACAATGGAAAGGAGTAATAATGAATTAATGACACCACTCCAATATAATCATAATATATAAACTCTGGGTTTGGATCCTCTAGAGTTGAATTCTATAGAGTTCAACAAATCTAAACCCTTCGCAAAAGATCAAAGGCTAATATTGATTTTGCATAAATTTCAAAATTAAAAATAAAACTACAATCTAAAATAATAAAAAAATTCACTCTCACAACTCTTCAACTCTACCATCCTTTAAGCTCTAGAGGATCCTAACACATAAACTCTGTACTACCTTCCATTAATTACAATAAAAATAATTTAAAATAGGATACCAAAGTCAATACACTAATAAAAAAAACTTAGATCAGAATAAATATAATTAAAATTGTGTATCATGCATGAGCTAACCATGGAATGTGAACAAAGATCAGAATAATGGTACGGCATCCATAGAAGTTAAATTAAAGTTAGTATTTGTCATAATGTGAAATTGATGCAATGAAAAGGGCACAAATGAAATCACTAATCTTATTAAAGAAAGTAGTTGAGCTATAAGAAAAGAATGATTTGACAATAGTATTGCACATCATATAATCATTTGAAGCTTAATGAAATGTTATATCATTATAAAAATATAAATGAAGGAAAGATGGAATGGATCAAACTAATTAATTACTTTAATCAACGGAAGAGTGGTGCACCTGCAAGCTAATTAATCCATTATACAAATAATACAATGGATTATGAATTGTATTATCATCAATGATTAGAGCAACAAAATATATCTATAAATAGAACCAAATATTGAAGAGACAATCACAACAACTTAAAATTAGCCATAACAATAATTTACATACAAGTATAATATTGTTAAGAAATTGGGAGAATTTACTTGTATGATTAGTAGCAACACTAGAGCAAGTATTACTAGATTATAAGAGAAGTAGTAGAAATGGAGTATGAGGATTTTGTTACTTGTATTATTGTACATACAAAGCCTTCATGCAACCCATATTTATAGGCAAAATTTGATGGGTTATGATCACATGCTTTACTATTGATTTATACTAAAATAATAATTATTCACCTTAGTAAAAGACATAAATAAATAGTTTACAACAATAATTGGTGATTTCTCAACACTCCTCCTTGAATAATTATTCCATTATCATTTGGTTTCAGTTGCCTCGTTAAAACCTTGCTAGGAAAACCCAGTGGGAAAAACCATAGCCAAGGGAAAAGAGTACAACCTACATTGCATAATATGACTTTTGTACTGCCTCATTAAAAACTTTGCCAGGAAAAACCCCGTGGGATAAAAACCTGGTCAAAGGGAAAAAGAGTGCAGTAAGTGAAATACTCCCCCTGAATTCAACATAACTCATGAAGGTGACGCATGTCGATCTTATGTACTAATTCCTCAAATTTCTTCGATGGAAGTGATTTGGTGAACAAGTCGGCCAGATTATCACATGATTGAATTTTCTGGACCTCAATTTTCCCTTCCCTTTGCAGATCATGAGTGAAGAAGAGCTTGGGTATTATGTGCTTTGTTTTATCTCCTTTAATGTATCCCTTACTTACTTGAGTAATGCAAGCTGAATTATCTTCGAAGATCAAAGTTGGATTTTCTGCAACAGTTCTCATTTRACATGCTCCCTGGATGTGGCTAATCATCGTCCTGAGCCATACACACTCACGTCCTGCTTCATACAAGGCAATCAATTCGACATGGTTTGACGATGTGGATGTCAGTGTTTGCTTTGTTGACTTCCATGATATTGCAGTTCCTCCATAGGTGAACACATATCCATTTGAGATTTAGCGTTTTGGGGGTCGGATAGGTATCCAGTGTTGCCATACCCAACAAGGGTATAGCATCTGAGTTTTCTTGGTAGAATAACCCTAAATCTTGTGTTTCTCTGACACGTACGGAGCAAGTGCCTTATTCCTTTCCAGTGTCTCTTTGGTGGTGAATTTCTGTACCTGGCTAATAAATTTACTGAGAATGCTATATCAGGTCGAGTATTATTTGCCAAATACATCAATGCACAATGGCGCTTAAGTATGGGAATTCAGGACCAAGGACTTCTCATTTTTTTCTCGGGGTCGAAAGGATCATCATTCACATTTAATGATCGAACTATCATTGGGGAGCTTATTGGATGTGCTTTGTCCATGTAGTATCTTTTATAACCTTTTGTATAATTTGATTGATGGACAAAAATTCCAATTTTCAAATGCTCAATTTGAAGACCAAGGCAAAATTTTGTCTTCCCAAGATCTTTCATTTCAAATTCCTTCATCAGATGTTTTGCAGTTAATTCAAGTTCTCTGGGTGTCCCAATGATATTAAGGTCATCAACGTAAACTGCAATGATTGCGAACCCCGATTGGGAATTTTTAATGAACACACAAGGAGTGAGTTGGTCATTCTTAAACCCTTGTTTTAGGAGATAATCACTTAATCGATTATACCACATTCGCCCGGATTGTTTCAAACCATAGAGTGACTTTTTCAATTTTATTGACAACATTTCTCTAGGCTTGTGGTTTTTTGGCAACTTTAATCCATCAAGAACTTTCATGTAAATATCTGTATCAAGTGTCCCATACAAGTACGCAGATACAACATCCATTAGACGCATTTGTAGTCCTTTTGTAACTGTCAATCTTACCAGAAATCTTAATGTAGTCGCATCAACTACTSGGGAGTATGTTTCATCATAATCAATTCCTGGCATTTATGAAAAACCTTGTACCACGAGCCTTGCCTTATACCTGGTAATCTCATTATTTTCATTCTTTTTGTCTCACAAATACCCATTTATATTCGACAGGTTTTACACATATTGGGGTGTTGGTTATGCTTCCAAATACATCTCTCTTTTCAAGAGATTTTAATTCTGTTTGGATTGCATCTTCCATTTTTGCCAATCTTTTCTTTGACGACATTCATCAACTGTCCTTGGTTCGACATCATCTTCAACTTGTTCTATGTCGATCGCCATGGAGTATGCAAAAATTTCATCAATGACAACAGTTTTCCTATTCCACTATTTTCTTGAATGGACAAAATTTATTGATGTCTCACTATTGTCAATGCCTTCCTCATCCTTTGGGGCATCATCATCTTTATTTTCAAGATTCTCAACTGGAATTATGGGATTGGTTCCACTAGTTGGATCGTCTTGCCTTTTCAATTTTCGTGGTTTGGAATCTTTTGACCCTAGTGGTCTCCCACGCTTTCTGCGAGCATTTTCATTTTCACCAGCCTTTTCATTATTTGGTATATCAATGCGTATAGGAGCATTTTCAGCTGGTATGTGTGATTTGGTCACTTTCTTAGTATCTGTGAAGGCATCAGGCAATTGATTTGCAATACTTTGTAAGTGAATAATTTTATTCACTTCTTGCTCACATTGATAATTTCATTGCATTCCATGTAATTTCAACTTCTTTTTTCTTAAGTGGGTCCACTTTCTCTCCCCCTAAGGGTGGGAATATTGTTTCATTAAAATGARAGTCAGCAAATCGAGCCGTGAGCAAGTCACCAGTCATTGGCTCGAGATAGTTAATGATTGATGGTGATTCAAACCCAACATATATTCCCTGCCTTCTTTGTGGACCCATCTTAGTTCGTTGGGGAGGAGCAATTGGTACATACARTGCYCATCCAAAAAWTTTCAAGTGGGATATGTTTYGCTCCRGACCAGAAWCCAACTYTAATGGTGAAAATTTATGATAAGCAGTAGGTCTGAGTCTAATTAAGGATGCTGCATGTATTATGGCATATCCCCATGCTGATGATGGTAGACTTGACCTCATTAATAGTGGTCTTGCTATCAATTGGAGTCTCTTGATTAATGATTCTGCTAGACCATTTTGTGTATGTACATGAGCAACTGGAHGTTCAACAATAATTCCAATTGACATACAATAGTCATCAAAAGATTTAGATGTGAATTCTCCAGCATTATCCATTCTTATTTTCTTTATTGTATAATCTGGGAATTGCGTTCTAAGTCTAATGATTTGAGCAAGTAATTTTHCAAATGCAACATTTCTAGTTGGCAAGAGACTTACATGTGACCATCGTGTTGAGGCATCTATCAATACCAHAAAATAGCGGAACGGTCCGCATGCTAGGTGAATTGGTCCACAAATATCCCCTTGAATCCTTTCTAAGAAAGTAGGGCTTTCAGTTGCGATTTTGGTTATTGATGGTCTTATTATCAACTTGRCAAGAGAACATGCAGAGCATGGTAATTCAATTGCACGAGGGATTTTTATATTCTTTATTGWATGTCCATTTGAATTTTCAATTATCCTTTGCATCATTCCAGTGCCAGGATGGCCAAATCTATCATGCCATAAATTTATTGCGCCTTTGTCATCTAAGTTCTGGTTAGATGTCATATTTATTTCAATTGGATGTATTTTCACACAATACAATCCACTAGAATATGATGGCAATTTTTCATATATTTGTTTCTTGCCATCCCTTTTTGAAGTGAGACATATAAATTCCTTTTGATTTATAGTTATTGTCTCTAGATGGTAACCATTTTTGCGCACATCTTTGAAGCTTATGAGGCTTCTTAGAGATTACTCAAATATAATGCGTCCTTGATTACCAACTTTGTTCCATTTGGAAGAATGACACAAGCTTCTCCAGATCCTTCGATTYATTTGGCTGCTCCAGATATTGTGTTAACATTTGCTTCAAYCATTTTTAATTCTGAAAAATACTCTTTACTTTTTAAAATAGTATGTGTTGTTCCACTATCGAGAAGACATTGATCTTTGCATCCATCTCCAAAATAATTCATATCTTCATAAATAAATAAAGAGGGAAATTAGTTTATTAAATAAAACACATCATATTATTTATTCATACAAGATACATTARTGATACAATACAAACATAAAACACCATAGACCAATTATACATCATAAGATAGACATGAACTAATCATATCACATATTCATATGTTGCTACATTCTTCAATAATAAGTTTTTTCCAGTTTCATCATCAAAGAAATCAGAAACATCAAGGCTATGCACCATTTCATTTGTCTCATTGACAAAATTAGCTTCCGTATTTTTGTTATTTAAGGAATTTTGATATAAATCAACCAAATGTTTTGGGGTGCGACAAAATCTATCACTATTCAACCACATCCAAGCATAAATACATCAATCTAACTGATTAAATGAAGCCAATCCTAATATTTATTCTTATGGTAAACGAAAAAATAACTCACAATTTCAATTGTGGTTTGCACATATTATGAATATATTATTACATCATTTACCTTTTTGCAAGTTGTTATTACAATTTACTACAGGACCACAAAAAGTCACACCAGTGTTTACTACACTCACAAACAGACACCAATGAACCAAACCAACATCCACGCGCCCCTTAACCCAAACATCCCAATAACACAAACTTCAACCCACATCCAAATCAACTCACAAGCGCCCGTCGCGATATAAGTCCTTACCCTACTTACTCTACAGAACAGCACCCATACTATAAAGCACAATCACCCCAACACAAACCCCACCACATCTCCTAAGAATTAAACACAATCAAGACGTTATGATACACTCACAACCACTACTCCATACACAGCTTCCTCAGAAACCCAATAATGTAGATCCTAGCCTCCCCACATAATAACTCGCAACACTCCTAATTGATATTTGAGCACATTAGCCTACTCGGAGTGGTACTGTATAGAGCATCAAGCATAACTCATCTAGTTCGACATATTAGTCATACACGAGAGAGCATATGAACTTAGATGCACACACCCAGTTTGGTCTCCTGTATGTGAAATTCCAATCAAGAAAGGAGAGATATCATTATTATTGCTCAGCAAAACACACACTAAAATACACCCAGACAAACCAGAATCTGAACAACACTCATTAGCTGAATACTCTCTATATATCCTCGGTAAATTTAAGTTGCTTGCAAGATGACATTACTTGCATGAAAATGTTCTTCTAATTGTATTATTCGTCAATCCACTACTCTGCTAAACTATCAAGTGATACACACGTCATATTAATGTACAATCATTTTCCAACGTAGCCACTACTGTCATACAATGGCCGACCAGGGTAATGCACCTGACACTTTTGAAATCCCTTGGATCCGTAAATAGTTCGCCATTCATGATTTTGTCTTTTGGACGTACACAACCATTTGGTTCTGCCCAATTATCCTTCCATATTAAGGCTAACTTAACTCATACCATATATCGTTTGGCGATTCATCTACAAACAAATATTGCATCATTTACAAAACTTTCATGCATGTGTAGTCTTTAGGAAACACCAAAGACTTCTTGCCGTTTCTTGCGTCTGCAGGAGGGATACCACAACTCCAAAGAAGATAATAGCGAGTCATGAACACTAGAATCCAGCTCAACATCGACCTTAGATGGCTTGATAACAGTATTCGACAACTCTAATCCGGCATCCTTCTCTTCACCAAGTTTAGGCACCTACCCTTGCGCAACCTTCGGCAAGTCCAATGGGAGCTCACACATTTGAGTTTTTTGAGATTATAGTTCTCCATGTTAACACATAAATCAATATTTATACTCTATATTCATCTTACACGATGTTACATGATCCTATCGCACTAATAAAATACTATTAAATACTCATTATCAATCTCCCTCCTGAATATGTATCTAACTCAAGAAGACGAAAATAACAACAAAAGCCCACATATAAACTAAACGGGAAGAGTGCCGAGAGAATTTAAAGGCTCAAAACAAAACAATATCATTCCTGAAGCAAATATATATTGATATATCACACCTAATATAACAAGAGGATATCCACACATACATACATTCCCCCAAGAGACTTATACATCATAAATGCACATTTAATATCCTCATATAATTAACAATAAAGCAACAAACGAAACATGTGCATTTTCCACAAATATACAAAGCTCACAATCAAGATTATCAGGTCATTATTTAATAATAATTAAAACACACTGCAAATCAGGCTAACCAATAAGCTTCAATGAAAACAATAATTGCGACTATTAAAAATAAGTAGAAATTAATTGCCTTAGATTTTCTTCGAAAGATGGCAAGGAGATGAAGTTGGTGGTTGTTGGTAAAGAATACCATTGCGAGAGTATCAAGCAAAAATAGGTTACATCGGGTGAGAAGATACATAGTAATGTGGAGGAGTAAAGTGAGGATAACGTGTGAATGTAGTGGTGGTTAGAAATAATAGGAGTATAAGCTTTAACTGTCAAATAGATCGTCATAAGTATACGGAGTCAAAGTCAATACATATTGTTCATCAGATCACAACATCACCTCGCCAAAATCACAAAAAACCACTAATAGCATACCAAAGTAACATTAACAAAAGGACAATGGTAAAAGAACCTTATAATCATAAAAGTTTGGCAAAATATAATCACACTCGGAACAACATCCTCCTAAGCCAACACGCATAGAAGCCCCTATCAGTGCGGTCCAGCGAGCAAACACACCCTTCGATTGTGATACCTAACAGAACACAATTACAGATCAAAGTCTTGGGTTCGGAAACAAAAATTTGATGTATCAAAAAAGATACATATTTTTTCATTTTTGTTTTTTTTATTTTATTTCATTTTATAACATGGAGAAGTTATCAAGGCACGTGCAAGAAAAGAAAAATTAAACTTACACAAAAAAAGTTTTTCTGTGTCATCTTTTAAACAGCAAAACCAGAAAAAACACATACATTGTCACGTTAAAATACAACTCTCTCACAGCTAGCCAAAAGCTGAAAAGTACTCAACACAAACAAAGTCCAGCTGATAAAAGACATCACAAACACTACGCCAAATTAATTGAGTCGACAAAACAGGTATAGCAATACACAATTCGATCAGAATAATATAACGTACAGCAATGGTTTAGCAAAATCCATAAACGCATTCTCAAAACAACATCCATATAACCACACACACAAATAACGAAATAAAAAGAAAATCAAGTCATCTCAGGACTAGCAATCAACTCAATAAAAGATAAAAGAGCTTTAAAAGATTATAAATTATGTCATAAGGACCCATTAAAGTGACATAATAAAGACCATCAGATTGAGTAAATATTCATTAGAAGTATAACGAGCTTTTATCACTCCTCTTTATCTTCAGGATAACCATGCTCCTAATATAGGTATCATGAACATCACTATAAATGAACGAAGTATATAGCACATAGAACTTTCAATGTAATAAAAACAGAAGATTCAAATATGCACAAAATTAAGTACATTATGTCCATATAATAAAAGAATGTAGTTGCTCTACAAACATCAAGATTCCCACACAAGATATAAAGACAATCATTTAAAGGTAGTTACTAGAATTGGCAACAAAAACGAAACAATACCCAAAATTTTACCTAAAAATAGGAAGATTTAAAAAAGAATAACCACAGAACAGGGTTCATGTACAGTGTCTATCTAACAGGTTCCATACATATCATAGACCACTTGATAAACCCAAAATCAAAAGATAACATTATAACTACAATGACCGAGTAACTTAATATTACCCACATACTCAGATAAACAATAATGTTAACAATTAGGCTCGAAATGTAATTATATTACTCGTACAGACACTTATCCAAACCCTAAATAACAAGTACATGTCTGCAAAGCTATATCTATAGACACATTTAAGTCAAGTACGAACAATAAAAGTCACTATCAATTATAAATATCGAATTCGCTCTGATCATAGAAGATCCTGAATAATCAGCACTAATACAACAAACCCCAAAAACCCGCACTCGAGCACTACCACAAACTACTTTACAAAAATAAGATATTCCACATATAAACACATCAGACATAATATCATGACAGATTAATAGTCTATACCCAACTCCAAGTTACGCACGACAAACTTAAATAGTAAGAAAAAAATGTTTACCCCCCAAAAGAATAATTTACAAAAAAAAAAAAAAATCTTAAGATGGAATCTGATATTCCGTTGACTAGGAAAGAAACAAAGTGTTAAGAAAATGGATAGAAAGAATTTACATTGTAAGATTTAAGTAGACAAACACTAGAAAAAAAGCAAAGGATATATAAAACTAAAAGATTACTCCTCACAATCAAGAGATAACTGTAGACAATGACGTTCGTAAAAAGGATAAATTGTTACTACTTAGTATTTAAATTGTAATAACAAAGCCTAATAGCAAAACACCACCACAAAATATTATATAAAGAGAGATAAAATTTGCATGGTATACCTTTATGATCACCCTGCATATAACCTAAATTGATTTTAATAAAATAAACTATAATAAATAATTATTAGCACACCTTAAACTACAAATAAGACAATAAATAATAGTATTTACCAGACAATCAATATAGTTATGAATTATCTACAAAACACAATTGATGCAACTAAAAAAAAAATGGAGAGAGAATAAAGACGCATAAACACAAAAACAGATATGGAAGTTAATATAGAAAAAATCATTAACTGCACACACTTTGATTTACACAAACGAGGAAGTAAAGAGCAAGCACCAGCTAGAAGACAAAACAGCAGAGATCAAAAGAACTTACACACAAGAGTAAAACAACAGCAAAAAAACAATATACATAAATATGATCCGGAGCACAAAACTATACAAGACTACGAATAGATAGAAAAAACAAAAAGATTGAGAGTAATGAATAACAAGAACAAAACACTAGACCAAACTACACAGTTAACCACACACAGCACAAAATAGAGAACATCAAGATAGTATCAAGCACAAACCTAGCCAAGTTGACTCACAAGACATTGCACACTATAAGTCCGACACGCCCCACGACAAATTCACCTGGCATCACGAAAGAATCACATAGATGCTAAATATAATAAGTTTCTCCACAAAAAAAATGCATAGAACAGTTAGAAACCCAACAGACAGACAAGGAGTAATCAAATTACATAAACAACGCATACTATCTAAAAGAGACAGCTCAAGGAGAAAAAATACTCTAACACAAGTCATACGCTAGTTACATAACCAGCGCTAAGCTCCTCAAATCACATCAATAGGAACACAGCATCATCATCTAGATCTTTATCCAATTACTCTCGCAGAACACCACACCCACACTCAATTGTTTGTGGCGAAAGGTCATTACAAGACGAACACTGCACAGCATAAACAACCAGGCCACATTCAATAAACACTTTATACGTCTTTGACAACCCAACGAAAAACAAAATTAAAAATTATTAAGAATCAAAAAGAACATTACACTACTCTACGGTGAAACCAGGACAGACTCAACAGTTAAAACATTAGATTCCAGAAATTCAACAAACTCAATATTTCACCTATCAAACAACTTTACAAAGAGAGTCCAACTACACGCAAATTGGTATGCCTAGACAAAATGCTTCACCATATATAATGTACAACACAGGTGGGATATTTCCCACCGACAATTTTCATGAAAGTATTACAAACTCCACAACGATATGCATCAATACAACATAGATACATTATATGATTCCTGAATCAAGGTAACAAAATAATAATTCTAACACTTCTATCTAGATTTGCTCACCACGAATAGCAATCTAAGCATACCACATTAGACACACTATTCACCAAAACAACCACCCCTCCAAAACAAATCAAACAATCAGAACATAACCAGTTCAACTCATTGAAGCAGATAATATCAATTATTGAAATAAGCAGAACGCGAGAAGAGAGAGAATAAGATATGAGTCACAACCAGCGGAATTACCCGATGAAATTCTGGTACAACATTCTTAGCTTTTTTTGCCCAATTGTTGATGCTGTTCTACTGAACTTCAATCAAACACGGTTTAATCGAGACATTTGAAGCTAAAGTAATCTCAATCCTTATATGGACTAAGGTCCGCGCGAATACAAATAAACTATACCAGTACTTAAACACGAAAGACAAATTCATTATAAGTCCACTGAATCTCATTAGGTCAACGAACTTGATTTAGGACCTTAATAGACATGGATAGAAATCCAAGAACATTCCCAGTTATAAAAATACTAATCTCACAACACTTCACATGATAGACAACCCACGAAAATAAAGTGGTCAGCCCAAAAATGAAAGACCAAGAACTAGGAACACTCATCTTCCATCAAAAAACAAAGACATCCCTCAGATGCATATAAACAAATTCTTAAGTCTCAATTCCCTACCCGATATAGGTGAACAATAAGGAAGCTGCCATAAAACCAACAATGAGGAATATAACATTACACAGCGTTAATGCCCTGGAAGCGCAGTACATACTGATAGAGACAGAGAGAATCAACCGGAGATTAAATCGTTCATACCTTAGAGCTAGTGACGGAGACTCACCTCAGGAAAGATAATCAGACAAGGTTAGAGAATAGAACGGTATCTATTAAAATAATAACAATTCCGAAGCCGTAGACTTATCAAACAGTAGTATCTTGTTACAAAACAACATTCCAGGAATTAACCTAAGGAACAACTTAAGATTTGATCCGAACGATGAGCCTAAACATACAAGCATCCCTAGTTGCGGCGTACACACGCCACATTAATCCAGCAGTATCATACCAAAAAAAATATATTCACACAAAACAATAAGCAACAAACAGCCAAGGATTCAAGTACGCAAACGTGAAGATACAAGAGACACATTTCAATATTAAAAATTGTCAACTTACGGATTAAGACTCCTTCGTTTATACAAAGCAAATCAGATCTATTCTGCGACTTGATGTAATAATACACAACGTGCCACAACGAACGCTACCAAGAGCGAATTTTAACACATACCACCAAATACAAGACTAATTTAACGCATAAATAAATAGCTCACCAACTTCATCCTACGATGGTTTGCCTGTGATTGCCCATAAACATTGAAAACTTTTGAAGATCAACCTTTGTGCTACACCAAGTCACAGACAAGATTTCAGTGTCACAAGTGAGTCAAATGAATCGATATTCTAATCAATATCCTATCAGAAGTCAATACAATTAAAGGCTAATTCAGAATCGATCAAAGAATAGTATCCATTCTCTAATACAAGCCACAATATATTTAAGTAGACGAAAATATATAGACTATGTGATGGCACCAAAAACAGAGGTACAATATACACACAAATAAAACACATACAGGAAAAAAAAAAACAAACAGGATACAAAACCAAAAAACAAACCAAACAAAAACAGTAAAAGTTGATGAGAGTGATGAATAAGCTATATTTATCAATACAGTAGATAACAAAAAACATAAAACCATTAACACTAAAGAATACCACACAAAAAAACAATTGACACATCAATTGCATAGATCTATACAACAATACTATAGATATAATCAAAAACCTTTATGATTAGACCCTCCATCAAATTCATCTTAAAGAAAAATTAGCTCTGATCAACAACACAAGAAGAGAATAGTATTTTTATTCCATATATTCTCTTGATATAGGTATATGAGGTAGAGAATTTCATGCACTAACAATCGAAAATTATGTCTAAATCTTCAGGTAACATCACCCCCACACAACAATCACTACCACACCGAAGGGACAACTACAAAATAACAACACTAGAGGCTAATACACTTCACCGAAAATTACCAGCTTCCCACACTATCTATCATTTATTAGACATACTGCTCTGGAACCACCAAATACACTAACAAACTCATAACACACAACTAAATAAAACACCCATAATACCCATCGATCAACAGAATATCCAAAGAAAGATCGAAACCCTATCATTCTCACATAATAATAGAATTCAATCTCCTCAATCAACTCCACTAGTAATTATCTCCTACCCATTTATCATGCGCACTAATTACCCGTGTAGGCAATGCTAATAACTGAACTACTCTCGGCCCTCGGACCAATAAGCACACTATTTTTAAGTAGACAATACTCTCAACTCCCAGATGTCATCCACAAATCGCAAAATCTCTCATCTTGTGGTTATAATGCAATATCTTGCACCTTCTCTCTCACAAACCACAGTATACACATAAATCCAAATCCTAATAAAAAATCCAACTCCTCCCCAACATCTGCACTTCTACCTATTGCAGAATATTATACACCCTCAACGATAATAGCTCTAGAAATAAGTATTCTGCTTATTCCATATGGTAAGAAAAAGGACAGTGACAGTGACTTCACAAAAAAAAGATTAAGGAGATAGCAAACGCAACAAGACAACTCTCATAATAATTTTAGAGACAAAACAATTCAAGAACTAGATGCAACCTTGTTTGTATGGCTGTTGAACATTGAAAGTAAAACGCACAACAAAGCTACCCACCACACACTCAACATATCATAATATACGAAACCATCAACCAACTACATAAATGCAGTAAGAGGAATTAAACTTTAGGTTAGCTGGGAACATTGAAGTTATGAGAGGGTCGACTACACTTGGGCCAATTCAACCGGGCCCAAACCGTGGTTTATTGGCCAAATAAATCGTCCGTAAGAAAGGTGGATCAAAGTGGCTCGAGGGTAGATAACCCTCAACACCAATTAATACAAAGAAGCTATAATATGATTCAACGATACAATCAAATATAGAACACCATCGAAAAAAAAATAATGACAATAAAAAGTGAAGGACTAAAATACAATTTAACAAAAAGTAGCAAAAGTTTGTAGCTATGACGCAACATATTAGCACCACTACCTTCATCTTCAAACAATAGCTCCGATTTCTAGAATCCCCAACCAATCCAATAACTACTATATAGATTTCTCTCGCAAGTGGATCTACCAACATTACACAAAATATTATGCAATTCTAGCATTTATGGTCCAATTCACACATATTGATCAAAGCAAAAAACACAAGTCTCAAATGACCGTCAACTTTCAATACCACACAAGACATTTTGAAAAAGTCCAACATCAGAACAATATCCGTTTGAAAATCCAACCGTCAACAACTTGTCCATGTTGAAATCCAACACATCAACAGACACAAAGACACCACATGATACTCTCTTCCTTTTGTATTCACAAACACCATAAGCTCAGATTTTCTAAAGTAATTACACCCGACCCAACAGAAAAATCTACTAATCACTAAACATACATAAAACAACCATAATGACATTTCTCATCTCCTCATTTTATTCAAACTCATTGGTTCCTGATATCAATGCATATGTTTCCAAGAATGCTCAAAATCAAAGCTTATTAGCTAACAATCGTCAACTTAATACTCAATAAATTCCTGTCAATCAAATCTTTATTGTTATATCACTCAGCTACTCATCTTCCTCTCTAATATTCCTCCGGCCAATTTATATGCATTATTAATAGAATTTCTGAGAAGAAATTTAGAATTTAGTTTGGAATTAGAGTGATGATGACTAGTGTTTGATTGATTTAGGTGCAATTTACTGTAATTGAGTGATTTGCTGGAGGTGAGGACGCTCTGGCGAAGCTTAGTGAAGAAGACGACGGTGGAAGAGAAAATCCGACTGGCACCAGAAGCTTTTAGCTTTAGTTCTAAATTTSCAATATTATATAGGATTTATAAATTCTGAAATTGAAATTCTCAAGTTTCCCAAACACAAGATTTGKAATTGAATTCTAAGATTTCAAATTCTACATTTGAATTCCTGAATTTGAAATGAAATTGAGGTTTCCAAACACAACCTTATGTATTTTGGGTAATTYGTATGCGTTTTGGTGTTTCATGGTTATAGAATGTTGTTTTATRTTTATTGCTTATTTTTTTTATACTGTCGTTGGACGAGTAATAGCAATTAGAAAGGATTTTTAATTTTGACTAACCTTTCATTCTYATCCAGATGTCAATATTTAAGAAGCAAGATTTTCCTCAAACAAGATGGAAGCGGTTACATATTGAGTCCTTGCTTGTTGGTGATCAACTCTTAGGTATATGCAGAGTTTTGAGGAGTTCGCCTCACTTGGAAGAACTTGTAGTGTACTATGACTCACATAACGTTTCGGTAGGTGTGTGTATATTGTGCATCAAATTTATCCAAGGTCATTAATCGRCCCGAGTTTTATGTAAMAGCATTTCTCATCTAATGATGTGCAGGGTAGAAAACATGACACCAATGCGCTGTCCCCGGAGCTCCCTTCTTGTTTGATGCATCAACTGAAAACTGTTGACATCCGTGGCTACAAAATACCTTGTCAAAGCCTGCTTCAACTAGCAGAATTTTTGCTCAAAAATTATGTCATCTTGGAAAAGATGGTAATCCTTCATTCCTTCCTCTTCCCTGCAAGAAAAAGTCTGCGGCACTCAATGAGCTGAAGTTTGTGAAGCAATTATTAAACTTTCCAAGGGCCTCAAGTAATGCAAGGGTAACATATGGTTCAGAAGTATACTAGTGGCAGCTCTGAATAGTAGCCTCTCRGATGTTARATTGACCTYAGCTCTCCATTTCTATGGCTGTAATATTTTGTCAAATGTGTTTTGGATTGAAARAAAGTATATGCCTATATGTTATCATGACCCTATAGTTCTGCTATATGTTTGATACATTTATGCTATAATTCTGTATATTTTTGCGTCACTTGAAATCAATTTAACTTGTTGATTACTCYGTATTTGATCATAAGATACATTCATACAATGTAAGCTCGGAAGTCATTCGAGCACAACTAACGGATACATACTGGCCAAAAGTTAGTTTGATTTACCCTATAATCTTGTGCCATTTTAAGTGAAACACAGGTTTTTAAATCTTTCTAGTTTATTACTGCGTAATTTACAGCTCCTAAATTGTGGCCATCTAGCTTATTTGGTCTTTTTYATGGATAAGATTCATAACTCACAAGGGTGATTAGTAAATGCAAAAGGGTTAGTTAATAG